>PVJI01013524.1:0-47533 GCA_004026765.1 Micronycteris hirsuta
TTCGATCCTTTTGAAAGAAGCTCTGAATATGGCGAGAATATGCTGCGTGACTGGTTTGCAAGCAGACATCTGGAGTCTGTTTCTGAGGATTAGGACAAGATGCCATACGTTATATGTATTTTTAATTCGCTGTAAGTAGAAGCATTAAAGACCTGCTCTCTCCCATGTTAGGTAACACACACATCACTTTAAATACCTTGAGTGAGGGTAGGGTAGAAATACAGAGAATGGTTTTGACATCATAAGGAAGCCCAACAAATGGCCCCCTTCACCCTTACCCAATATTCGAACATAATAGAAATTAGGTTAGGCATACGGCCTGCAGAGCACACAACATCATCTTCATTTTTCATCCAAGGAAGCTGTAGGAGGTAGCACACAGTAGAAGGTGAAATTAGCTGCAGTCCTAGTCACAGAAGCAGCTAGAACACCACGTGCTCCTGCCACTAGCTGGGCCTCCGCAGCCAGCCCAGGATGTGTGTTCCCTGTGGTCAGGCTCGGTCCCCAGGAGGAAGCAAAGGGTCTGAGCTGAACCGAGCAAGCCCTATTTTCTTTTAAAATCTCCCACAAGGACATCCCTTCACGGCCATGTCCTGGGGAGTGACTGAGAAGGCAGAGAGGCCAGGAGCGCTGAAGGAAAGTCTCTCCTCCCGACAACAAAAGCAGGGAAGCAGGGCTCTTTCCCAGCGCTGCTCAGGTCTTCACTCTCCCTCACAGGGCCAGTTCCATGGCCCACGGGGTCATGGCGCGGCTACTCTTCTAGAAGATTGCAAACGAATGCCAGTCCGGATGTCTGCTTCAGCAGTACCTGGAGGCATCCCCAAGGCCACCTGCCGCTCCCTCAGAGAGACTTCTGAGTCCAGGCTCTGGTTACGGTTGCTGTGTAACTAGTCTCTCAAAACAATCTCTAATATTCGCGGAATGGCACAGTGCGAACGTCTTCTCTCTGCTCCACCTTCTCCGGGGCCTTGACCAAAGGCAACTTGACATGGGGTGGTGGCGGGGGAGGGTAACTGGATAGGTGGGGAATCATCTGGAAGGATCTCTGCACATGCCTGGTGAGTGATGCTAAGTGGCTAAAGCTATTGGATGGGACCTCAGCTGGTGCCACCAGCCGGAGCGCTACAGACACACTGCCATTCCATGGGGCCTGAGCTTTTCCCCAGCCTGAAGACCTTGATGGGGTGGGACTTCCCACACAGCAGCTCAAGGCTCCAGACAGGCATCCCAACAGAGCCGGAGAGCTAGCTGTACGGTTTCTCCTGACCTCATCCCAGAGCGCAGGCGCTTCACTCCGCGGCACCCTATTCTTCACAAGCAAGTCACCAAAAAAGTCCAGATGCCAGAGGAGGGGGACCTAAACCCCCAGTGCTGATGGGAAGAATATGAAAATACTTTTAGAAATGTTGTCAAATCTCCACAGTCTAGTTTTTATTAGTGTTGGTTTTGTCTCATAAGGATCTTAAATTAGTAAGAACAAAATATTAACTCCAAGACAAGTCTGGCACCAAGGTTAAAAGTGACCTCTGTTCTATTTCCCACCCAAAGTGTGTCCATTTAACTAAATCATCAGAGCATAACAGAAGCCCATCAAACAGACTCAGTGACAACAAGAAGGTACTCCCATAATAAGTCGCCCAAAGATCCTCCATTAATAAAATCCCAACGGCACAGAAAGGTTCCTTGTGTTGAGCATAGCTTCTCATCAATAAAACTCCCAGTAAAAGAGTAAATGCCAATACTAAAAGTTTTCAAGTTCAAAGACTTCAAGTTCCCAAGGAATAAAAATTTTCAAAATGAAAATTTCTTGTGCTTTTAAATTAAGAGTTCAGAGAAATTAAGTCCTCCCCAATTTCTCTGCCCTGCTTAAAAAAAAAAAAAAAAAAAAGATTCTTCAGAACGGGACACATTTCAGTTACTTTTAGCGACAGAACAATAGGGAATTGCTTCCTGAAAAGAGTGAAGCTCCCGCAGCTCTCAAAAGTTGCGTTGTTTCCGTCTCAGCCTTCTACCTGCCTCGGGGACGATCGTGGGAGTCCAGACAGCCGGAAGGACACGGCTCCATGGAGCCCGCACACACAAGGCTCTTATTAGGGGCAAAGGATGTGAGCCCTTAGAGAAAGAGGATGGAGGCAAGGCAAGCCCTAGGCTTCGGGATACATCCAGGGACTACTGACCCCAGGGGGCTTGCTGCACACGCACTGATGTGCTGTCTGCATCAAACCACCCAGGGAAGGATCTAGGCTTCCCGGGAGCTCACAGCAGAAGTTCCGAGACAGGTCAGGCCAGGCTGTCTAACCTACTATTCCGTAAGAAAACTAATCCTAAGGTTCAGAATGTCCACAGCATAGCAGGTCTTTGATGCTCCGTGAAAAACTAGATATGATGTAAATCATCACATTAAAATACATGAAGAAAATATAGTGCATATGTAATGATAGAACTATGGCATCAAGAAAAGATTGCCTAAGAACAATTCCATTGGGTCACAATGACAAGTGACATGCCTGGTGCAGTGAAATAATGATTTTG
This sequence comes from Micronycteris hirsuta, assembly GCA_004026765.1. NCBI lineage: Eukaryota > Metazoa > Chordata > Mammalia > Chiroptera > Phyllostomidae > Micronycteris > Micronycteris hirsuta. Next base: position 2,533 of record PVJI01013524.1, read on the forward strand.
ATCAGAATGCTAGAAAAACACAATCTAAATCATACAGGTCTTACACTAGCTTGTAATCAATGTTTATTCACTCTCAAAGTGGGGAACGATCTTTGTGTTTTATAGATGCTATTCCTAGAGCCAATATCTAAGATAATTTCCATTGCTTTGGATGAGCAAGTAAAAGTCCACTTCATTAGAAATGTGGGAACTCATGGGATGTGATTAGGATTCAAACTTTAAATGACCTTAGACTGCAGACCTTCTCACAAATGACCTTCACTGGGAGTCCTGCGCTTCTGTCTGTTCTAAGACATCCGTTAGAACTATTAATCCAAACACTTATTTCAAAAGCACGTTTTTAAAACTCTTCTCCAATTTAACTCTATTATACAGTGATAAAATGTTGTTTTGGTATTAAAGGGTATAGTATGTGGCATAAAAAAGCTGTTAGAAAAAGTGTACCTGGTCGCTGAAGAATTGATCTCATATGAAAAGTGATTGAAGTTTTACGTTGCTCCTAAGCTGGCCTGCATAACCTCAGAGTACCACACGATGGCGCTCTAGCGTAAGGTTCTAAGGATGGAGTAAAATCTTTAGGAGAAATTGTCAAACAAAATATAGTCGATAATATTGTGACAATTTTGCAGGGTGACATGATTACTAAACTTAGTGTGGCATCACATCATAAGGTATATAAGTGTTGAATCACTATGTTGTACACCTGAAACTAATATAATATTGTATGCCAACTATACTTAATACATAAATAAGTAGAAAGACAGGTAAAAGAAATATTTTGCAGATGAGAATAGTTGGCTAGAACTATTGTGAGCAATACATATCTCACAATACTAGGTGTTTCTAATGGGTGCGTTTATACTGCATCTCCGAGGGTCTCCGTGTTGGGTTTACATGGGGGTCTCCGTGTTGGGAAGCTCTGCACCTACAGGGTGATGTCCATCCCAACCAGGGCACCTGGTAGGAAGTGTGGGTGGGTGACGGAGTCAGGGGTCTGCGTGCTCCTGAACTTCCTCACCACATCTGCATCATGCCAAACAGGATCCATTAAAGCCTGTATACCTGGAAACGGTACAGTGAAATTTTAGAACGTCAATGATATCGATCATAAAATGTATAGATTATATTATAATCTCACTATAGAATGCATAATGTATGGGTAAATGATAATATTATATTGTCCATCTATTATAATGTGTCCATGTAACATAGAGCTATATTATAATGTTGATGTATTGCAATCTCTCTGTAAGATATAGAGAGACTATATTATATTATTAATCCATAATATAGAGTATAAATTTATAAAGTTTACAGTTAGAGCAGATCACCTGCAAGGAAACCAGGATCAGAAGGACATCAGACATCACAACAAAAATGGGAAGAAGATAATGAAAAGCTGTATGTTTTCAAGTATTTAAGAAAAGAATTTGAGACATAAAGTAATATACCCAAGCAAATGTCCTCTTACATATGTTGTTATAATCAGAATATATTGCTATTGTAAAAATAAATACAAAAACACATGCCAACAGGACCAGGCTTCAGAACTGTTTCTACACAAAGGAGCCCTCACGCACACCCGTGGAGGGAACACCGACACCCGTGGGAGGCAGGGGAGGACGGCCGCGTGCTGCCGGGAAAGGGCCGCGTGGCCTGGGACACCAAACCGCAGAGACAGTCCAAGGAAGTGAAACCGGTACAAACTCAGTTGCAGAAAACGTCCGCAGGCTGCGGAGGAAGGAGTAACTCCTGCACCCACCACGCACTATCTTCCTCCTGCCACACTGTGAAAGCAAGACGGAAAGCGTCTGAAGCACGGCAGTAAAATGATCGCATGTTTCTTTCAGGACACGCATTTAACCAGGTGTCATCTCTATCTTGAAAAACAAGGCTGAAAAGGTTGACCTTTATAAAAGTCTGAGAGGAAATGACTTGTGGCAATGCCTGTCCAGGACACTGAATTAGGAGGCATTGTTTTAAATCAGAGACTTAAAATTGCGATCCTTAAACCCCGTGACATTCACGGACATCCACTTGTGGCTTAAACACATGTGATGCCCAATATTTCTCCCTCAGCCAGGCGATGAGGGTGATCTCTTGTTATTGTCGCCCAGGGGCCATCCCATGTCCTGCTGACCTAAAATGCAGCGTGGACTTGAAATACTCGTGCATGGGTGCCAGGTGTGTTTGCTGATCTCTCCTCTGAGGCGGCAGCTTCCTGCAACGAATTCACTAACACACTTCTCCAGGGTTCCTCTTTCCAGCCGGGCCTCTTAACGAGCCCTGAAACCTGGGGCAGCTCACTATTCTCTCCTGTTCCACAGGACAGGTTTCCTTTCACTGCTATAGCAACCTCCATGAAACACGTTCTCTCTGACTTTTTAAGCTTCTTTGTAGTACTGGACTCTTTGCAAGGATATTCTAGAAGATTTTTGGCTCTTTCAAAATCTTGCCCCAAAGAGCTGGGCTTTCTCCATAATAAATCTCTATCATAAATAAAGCATGGGCTTTGTTATTTCTCCATTTGCCTGTGTGTTGCCTGGGAAAGGCAGGAGGGACTTGGGTCAAATTCCTCAGCTGCTCAGACCTAGCTTTTTGATGCTAAAACACATAATTCCAGCAGATGTCACTATTCTTAGAACCAGCAGAATTCAAGCCACAAAGTCCTTGCAGGCAGACAGAAACCATCTTAGCTCCTAGGAAAGTATTATCACCAAATGGGAGGAGTAAACCCATGCATTCAAAGGTCAAGTCTCTTTTCAAAAACTGAACTTACAGAGGAGGTTTGGTAGAAGACTTCAGTTTGCTCATGGACACAGGTTATCAATTCATAACAGTTGATGTTGTTATAAATGAGTTTTATGGTAACATATGTGAAATGCCTTGGGTGTGTTATGCTCAATACATGCAAATTTACTTTGCTTCAAGAGTATGAAAATATATTTGGCAAAACCCAATTATGAAAAACTCAGCCCCGGACTGGATTATTTCACTTAGCATAATATTCTCCAGGTCCATCCATATGGTTGCAAAGGGTAAAATTTTCTTCTTTTTTACAGCAGAGTAGTATTCCATCGTGTAAATGTTCCATGGTTGTTTTATCCACTCATCTACTGATGGACACTTGGGCTACTTCCATATCTTGGTGATTGTAAATAATGTTGGAATGAACATAGGGGTGCTTATGTTCTTTGGAGTTAGTATTTTGGGTTCCTTCAGATATATTCCCAGAAGTGGGGTCACTAAATCAGAAGGCAGATCCATTTTTAATGTGTTGAGGCATCTCCGTACTGCTTTCCACAGTGGCTGCACCGGTCTGCATTCCCACCAACCATGCAAAGGGGTTCCCTTTCCCACAGCTTCACCAGCACTTGTTGTTTGTTGGTTTATTGATGACAGCCATTCTGACAGGTGTGAGATGATACCTCATTATTGTTTCAATCTGCATTTCTCTGATGATCAGTAACACTGAGCATCTTTTCGTATGTCTATTAGCCATCTGTATGTCCTCTTTGAAGAAGTGTCTATTCAGGTTCTTTGCCCATTTTTTAATTGTTTTTTTTTTTTTGGTGTTGAGTTATATAAGGTCTTTATAAAATAAGCCAGATGGAGAAAGACAAATACTAGATGACTTCACTCATATGTGGAATCCAATGAACAAACTGAACGAACAAGCAAAATAGAGACTCATAGACAGAGAACAGGATGACAGCTAAGGGGGGTGGGGGAGGGTGGGGAGTGGAGGGATTGAGGAAAAAAGGACTCATGGACATAAACAACGGTGTGGTGTTGTGGGGAGGGGCTTAAGGGGAGTAAACAGTAATGGAACAATATAATGAAAAAATTTTAAGAAAAGAAAAACTCAGCCCTAGGTAGTCAGCAGTTTGAGCAAGAGAGAGTCAACCAAATGACAGTTCTTAATATTTTATTAGAAAAGCATTATGATCCCAATGTAATCTATGTTTCAGTGTCTCTTTCAAAGATCTTCTCTTCCCTGTCTGCTCTGCTGTGAGCCACGCAGGAAATATTCTCAACGGGACCTAACCAGCTTTGTAACTGTGATGTATTAAGGAACCAGTATGCAACACATATTCCTCCTTCTCCTTTATTTATTTTTTCATTTGTTTCTTAATAAACAACGCATTTTAAATTCTGAGTCAGTGGGCTTATCTTCCAGGACAAAGACGGACCACGGGGAGGCCTGTTCCTGGTATCCTACCTTCAGACTCATCTCGTTTTCTGCCCTTGGCTATCTGGAGCAGACCCGGCAGGTTTGGCTCCATTTCTGAGCTGTTTTAGCTCAGAAAGACTTTGAATTCACGTAAGGATCATATACTAAGTCCATTTAGCCTCTGCATACCCTTTCCCCCAGCTCTCATACCTCCATTGAGTGCTCAGGAATTGAACATCTTCCTTTTGTCCCGAGGCTAGATCTTCCTTTCGTCTCTGTCCAAGGATTGGGAAGGAGTTCCTGCCCTTGTTCCAGTCATGGCGAACTACCACGGTCCCTGGTCTGTAACTTATCACTGGAATGGCAGGAATGACTCAAAATCACTCCCTCAAAGTCTTCTGTCGAGGGGGTCAGAACAGGCCTCCCCAGGATCTGCTGCTTTGTGGATTATTTGAGCTGAGGGCAATTGAAACCCTGGGGGTGCACAAGAAACTTTTACCTCTCCCTGAAAGAATTTAAATTGGGGGCTTTACTCATAATAAGAGTTATTACCAGAAATAACTTTTTATGGTCTATCTCTATGGCAGGACAATCATCCAATTACTGAACATCTGCTCTTCTTACCTTCCTGCAAATGGCCTTCCTTCCTCCGAGGCCCCGAGGTGCCTGACTGCACCTTGAGCTCAGAATGCCATGTACGCTTCATTTTAAATTCCTGCCTCTTTCTCTCTCATGTACGTGGGATTCTCGTATGTATTTATCAATTAAATTCAGATATTTTCTCTTGCTAATGTATCTCCTGTTGATTTAATTATTAACCAACCAGAAGAACCTAGAAGGGAAGGGGAAAATTTCTTCCTCCCCCAGACCATCCACAGTTCTGTGAGCCATGACATCCTGAAACATTTAAGGGACAACTGGAAAACTTCAGCTCCGAGTGGACGAAATCATGGCACCTGAGGTCAGGTGAGAGTCACAAAAGAAAGAGCACCGGGAGACATTCCTGAGAAAAGCCCTCAAGAAAGGCCGAATACCCACTTAGGGAATGAGACCTCAAGGTATGATTACTATTTCATGAGACCTCTGTGGGGTTTACCCTAGAAATACGAGAGATACTTAAAGTACACGGGGTACTCACATGAAAGCCTGTGCTCCCATAAACTCTGGCCCACATGAAAGAGGTTCAAGATTCCTTCCCTGGAGCAGAAATATTTGTGAGACAACTCGTCCACTCTCTGAGTGCTATCATCTGAATGCCTGAATAGATACCGAAATGCAGAACGTGCTTCAGAGCCATCACGGAATACGAAAGTCAGGACTGAAGAATTATATTTATCTGAAAGACAAGTAGGGACTATTTAGTAGATTCTAAACCTTAAATCTGGAAAATTACAAACTATTCTACTTTGATGTGAGATATAATCTCAGTTTTATCTGAAAAAAAATTTGTTTACTTCAAAATCACCTTGGACTGCACCGACTCATATCATTTTCTTAACTTCCATTGAAGGGGAAGCGGTGTTCAGCGTTTTCAGCATTTCGCTCTTAGGTACAAATGCCTGTTTGAAGAGCTTCTTTCCAAATGAATTTGACAAATGATGTATACCTGAATAAATGTTAATGTGCAGATGATCTGTCTAACAAGTATATGTGTACATAGATACAGAATCCTTAATAAAATTAATTGTTTTTCTTTCTGCCCACTGAAATGGCCTGGAGGCATGGCATCTCAGATGGGACCTGACTACTAATGTAAATGTGAAGCCCAAATAATAGTTTCTAAAATCGATTTTCTGAAAAGGAACCAGGGTTGTTTGGTAGGATGACTTGAAAGGAAGGAATAAGAAAATATAGAAATTCCTTATCAGAAGCTGAGGTTTCATTCCAGGTGTAGTGAAATCAAATCTAAAGGACAAAGGTACCTAATTAAAAGATTTGATTGTGACAATATAAGCATCAAAAATGGAATAATGATTGTGGTTCATTAAAATACATTAAATCTCTGGAATGCCTGAGTCCATGATACACAAAAAAGATAAATATTAACTTAAATACACCAAAGAAGGTCAAGAGATCAAACCGTATTCCTACTGAATCTTATTGCTCATCCTCTTGGTGTCGTTGACCCGGTTATCATATTGATAGATGACACAGAATCTAGTAAATATTAAACACATCACTTCAAAGACTTTCTGACTCGGGAATAGCCTCATGCATGTGACATCCCATCAGATAGATGATATCCATAACCGGTCCGCTATCATTAAAATCGGAAAGATTCGCCCGCTGTTAAGGATATAAATAAGTACAAGATGTTTAAACGTCTTTAAAGTTCAGGGAAGAAGATATTTTCAGCTCTAACTGTTCTAATCGGCTCCTTGTCCCAGTGAAACTGCTGATTGCAATAAGCTGACGGAATTATCACATGAGTCACTCCTCTGTTGAAATTTTGGGAAAATTGGCATAATAACTAAAAATAAGGTTCAAAGTGTTTTTTTTAGGGTTGCAGATAAGAATCTAAGTTTCTTTATACTCTGTTATTCTGACTCTCTAGAGCTGAATAACCTGATTAACAGGAATATTACTTGATTCCTATCATTGGGTTAGCCCCCGTCAACCCTAGGGAAACTTAGAAGTAAATATAGATATTTTTATGCAAAAGAAAATAGAGCATTGACATTCTTGTATATTTATCTTTATGGTGGGTAAGAGGATTTGGCCTGTTGTAATGATGGCCTTGAATCTCATCTAAAATACATAATCAAGGGATTTATTTAGATTAAATCTTACATTTTATATTCAGTATGAAAACATCTGAGAGAAACTTAGGTGGACTGTATTTATAAATATAAATCTCCCATCAACAGTGTGAGAATTCCCAATGTTCCACAATCCCATAGATAATAAAAGTCAAATGGTATGTCAACGAGATCTTATTCTGAATTTAACACATTTAAATGAAGTGAGCATCTTTGCTTATTGTTTGATGCTTCCTCTTCTGCAAAATGCCTGTTCATACCGTGTACTTTGCTTACTGTTATGTTATGTGCTTTCTACTCTTTCTTATTGATCTGTTTAACTCTGCATGTTGTGTTAATGGTGTGTGTACTATCTGTGTATGTCGTGTGTAACAGTTCCGGCTCTGGTGCTTGTCTTTCGTCTTCACTTTCTCTGTGCGGTGTTTCAACAAATGTATCGGTGTTTTTCCTTTTGGCCAGGAATTTTTATGTTTAAGAAGTTCTTCACCAAAGTATCAAAGATATCATTATACAGTCTTCTAAAGATTTTGATATTTGCTTGTTCATTTGTCTTTTTTCTCATTGGAATTGATGTTTGGCAATGGTGTCAGATTTGGATTCAAATCAATTGTCTTTATGGATATTGTCTCATTGCGATACATTCTTCATTCCAATATCATCTCTGTCACACGTGAGGTTTTAGTCATGCGTCTCAGCTGTCTGCTCTGTTCCATTGGTTAATTCGTCTGTCCCTATCCCGATACTATGCCATTGTCATTTCTGTGACTTAAAGTGTTCATATCTAGCAGAGTAAGTTCTCTTACCTCACTTTTATCGGCATGATGTCTTGGATGTACTTGGATGTTGGATCTTCTGTACAAGTTTTTAAATCACCATGTCGAAGTCCTCAATAAAACTTAAGAATCTCAGTGAGTGTAGAGGTGTGAGCACTCGGACTCCTGCATCTGGCACGTCCTTAATTAGGGCCGTAATTTTTGCTGCCCTAGACCTACGAGAGTATTTTATAGTTAACTATTTCCATGGGCTTTGCTAACGGCAGCAGCTCCCATTATTCGTATCCAATTAGTACTGAATTTAGGGCAGATCTACACGTTATTTTTCTCATTTTTCTCAGTGGAGGAAGCCATTTTTAGCCAATCATTATAGCCATACAAATTATGCATTCAGGTAAAGGAGACGTCCCCGAAGTACACTTTTTAAAATCATGCGTTTCAACTTTTAAGAAGACTTCAATTTTTATTCCTTTTACAGTAGCATCTCCTGGTCCCCCCAAATTAACGCTCTCACCCCCCAAGTGCTGCTTAGCAGGCCCAAGCAGGGAGCGGGCCTGAAATCTGCAGGTCTTTCCTCGCCCGCACCAGCAGATGGCCTTGGTTCTCCCCCAGGGGCCTGTCCAGGAGACCGGTCCTCTACACCCTCGCTCTTCCACCAGGCCTTCCTGTGCTCTGCGCAATTCTAAAGACAGAAGATAGCAGATTTCTGGTGTTTTGAGCTCCAATAGTAGAAATTTGGTATCTTGCCTTAGTATTAAAAGTAGGGATTTTGGAACACAACTGCTGTAGGCTCAGGGGAGCTTTTTTCTACCTGAAATTCTCTGATCTTGGACAGGACAAGCACATCTGCTTTGGCATTTTTCTGTGTTGGAATGTCTCAGGAAAGACAGCGTGTCTCCTTGGCTGCCTGTAACACCCTGCCGAGGTTTTGGTGGGCACCCTGCCAATTTCCTCCCTGTAAATGCCACTTTAAATTAACCATCTAAAGCCGTCCACACCAGTGGGTCCTGAATTCTTGCCCTTCTTTTGTTTCGATTTCCTTTCTTCTGTAAAACCCTCACCTTTGTGTCATCTTGAAGTCTCATAGGAGGAAACTGGGATAAAACATCCGAAACAGCCTCTTTTACATCTTTTGAGGGCCTGAGAGCAGAATCACATGTGGTGTCCACGGTGGTTAGGGGGTGGGGGGAGGCGGTGCATCCCACAGAGAGCTGATAACCCTCCATGTGATCTCCATTTCTGTGACTCTGTTCCCATTCTAGTTTAGTTTGCTTAGTTTGTTCTTGTTTGGGTTTTTTTTTTTTTTAGATTCAGTTGTTAATAATTGTGAGTTTGTTGTCATTTTACTCTTCATTTTTTTAATCTTCTTTTTCTTAGATAAAGTCCCTTTAACATTTCATATAATAAGGGCTTGGTGATGATGAACTCCTTTAACTTGACCTCATCTGGGAATCACTTTATCTGCCCTTCCATTCTAGGTGATAGCTTTGCTAGATAGAGTAATCTTGGATGTAGGTCCTTGCCTTTCATAACTTCGAATAATTCTTTCCAGCCTCTTCTTGCCTGTAAGGTCTCTTTCGAGAAATCAGCTGACAGTCTTAGGGGAACTCCTTTGTAGGCAACTCTCTTCTTTTCTCTTGCTGCTTTAAAGATTCTCTCCTTATCTTTAATCTTGGCTATGTAATTATGATGAGGCTTGGTGTGTTCCTCCTTGGGTCCAACTTCTTTGGGACTCTCTGAGCTTCCTGGAAGTCTATTTCCTTTGACAGATTGGGGAAGTTCTCCATTATTTTTTCCAATTAGTTTTCAATTTCTTGCTCTTCCTCTTCTCCTTCTGGTACCTCTATTATTTGGATGTTGGGATGTTTAAAGATATCCTGGAGGTTCCTAAGCCTCTCCTCATTGTTTTGAATTCTTTTTTTCTTCATTTCGTCCTCATTGAATGTTTCTTTTTTCCTTCTGCTCCAAACTGTTGATTTGAGTCCCAGTTTCCTTCCCATCACTGTTGGTTCCTTGCGCATTTTCCTTTATTTCACTTTTCATAGGCTTCACTTTTTCCTCTATTTTGTGACCATACTCAACCATTTCAGTGAGCATCCTGATTACCAGTGTTTTGAACTCTGCACCTGATAGGTTGGCTATCTCTTTATTGCTTAGTGGTAATTTTTCTGGAGCTTTGATCTGTTCTTTCATTTGGGCCATTTTTATTTTTCTCAGTGCACCCCTTAGTAGTAAGGGGTGGAGCCTTAGGTATCCACCAGGGCGGGGTAACCCACGTCGCTTTGTTGTGACATTGTCTGTGGGGAAGGGGTCTGAGAGGGAACAATGGCACTTGCTCCGCTCTCTGCCAGCTTTCAGTCACTTCCTCTGTTACCCACAAGCAAACTGGGCCCTTCTGTGCTGACTCCCGGGTGGGCTTGTGTACATTCTAGGACCCTGTGGGTCTCTTCAATGAACTCTCCTGCGAGACTGGGAGTTTCTCACACCACCTCAATCTCCACAGGTGATTTCAGTCAGAGGTTTGAGGTTTTATTTCCCCACTGGGACCCTGGTTTGCAAAGTCTGCTCCTGCTCCACTCCCCACTTGTTCCTCCCAGTTTATCTGCATGCGAATGTGGATCCCTGGTCCGCCAGCCGCTGCCTTGCCTCGAGCCATCTCTGCCCAGATGCCCGTCTTCATCCCTCCTGCTGGTCTGGGTGAGTGTTTCTTCTTTAACTCCTTGGTTGTTAGACTTCCATACAGTTCGGTTTTCTGTCAGTTCTGGTTTTGCTTTTTTAATTTGTTTTTGTCTTTCTTTTGGTTGTGCAAGGAGGCACCGTGTGTCTACCTACGCCTCCATCTTGGCCGAAAGTCTGAATCTCAACTTCTTTTATCACATTTATTTAAATGATTACATATCTTTCATCTCTTATCTGTTACTGTGGGAAATTTACATCAATCTTCTCCCTAATGTTAAATCATGCCTGCTTTTCTGGAAAAAACAATTTGTCTTTTTTGATGCATTACTATATCTGGTTTGATAATGTTTCCTTTGGAATTTTCTCCACTTTTGTTCATGAATAAACTGACCCATATAATTCCTTTCTCATGCATGCCTCCTCTCGTTTCGTTAACAAGTTTATACTAGTCTTATTGAGCAAATAGGGTGCTGTTTCATATTTTTCTATTCACGGGAAGAGTTCGTATAGGTTTTTATTTCATAAAAAAGCTGGATAGCACATTTTCTTTTATGAGACAATTTCGAACTTCTGATTCATTTTCTTTAAAGATTATCCAAATATTGCTTTTGTAGCTCTTGAGCCAGTCTTGGTAAGTTATATTTTTAGAATATTTTTATTTTGTTTAATTTTTCACATAATGCTCTGATAATGTTATCTTTTTAACCTCTGTTGTCTATATTTATGCCCTTCTTTTGCTCCTAATATTATTAATGCAATTAATATACTGAATAAGCAATAATATCAACACAAAATATAACTGATTGTCTTCCTTTTATTTGTTAAACCATTTTCAGAGTGGGATTCCTACCCCCGCCCCGCTGCCCTGACCCCGTATAAAAACTCTGACAAGCCCACTAACTTTCAGTTGCAAACACAGTCTGATAATAGGCACAGAGAGTTCTAGTCTTACTCAAAATTCTGAAGTATATTTCCCAGAGAAAAATTTTCCCAGTCTCCTCCTGGAGTCTATTTTAGGCTGGAAACTTGCATTCGGGTAGGGAGTCCTGATTTATCTTCTCTCTTTCTGCCTTCCCCAGCCAGCCAGCTGGGGCTGCACTCTTCTGGGGCTGGTATGCAGAGAGGGAGAATGCAGGAGGCGCAGGAGTGACTTACTTTATCTAGTCCAGCATGAAACTGGCTTCCACGTCTCTGGGCCTGACAGATGACTCAGCCTGCCTCTCAGAAGGCGTCCTGATTTCTGGGCGTTTCAGATGTTTTCTCACTCTGTAGTCCTCTCTCACATGTTCTCACTCTACTTCTGAAGTCACTCTGACACAAATTTTTCTGTATTATTGGTTGGATGAAGAGACACACTTTGGGACTTCTTTGAATCTCTCGCTTGTGTCTTGTTCTTCTCTCTATATAAATGAGCTAATGCAGGTAAAGCATTTAGAACACTGCCTGAGCATACGTATGCCATATAAGTGAAAACTCTCCTTACCCTCTAGGAAATGAACTGCACTGGGTCTGTGGCATTCAGTGCTAACTTCTCAGCACAGAGGACAGTTTCTGGCACAATGAAATGAATGGTCCTGTTTATCTTTCACACCTACCTTTTTTCTTTGTTATTTCTCTTCGTAAGGAGAAATTTTAGATCATTAACTTTCTTTTTTGTCCTAAAGTTAAAAAAGCATTTATGTCTATAGATTTCTCTGAATGCCGTAAATTCCTCTAATGCAGATTTTGCTGTTCCTGCAATTTCCATGGAAACATTTTCTTCCTTATTTAGTTCTATGTATATTTTAGCTTCAATTATTATTATTTACAAAGATACTACTAATAAGTGCATTTTTAAAGTTCCCAATCTGGGCATAGTTTTATCTTTTGTTATAAATAACCTAACTATGTTGTGGTCAGATAACATATTGATAATACCATACTTTTTTCAATCTATTGAGATTTAATTTTATTTTGTGATATACTAGGTGTATCACAAAATTTTATTTTGTGATATACTAGGTATATGATTTTCTATTACCTTTCCCACATGAGTTAGAATATGCTTGGTTGAACGTAGAGGTCTATACATGTCCGATTTGCTTATAAACTTTTGATCTTAGGAACTTTGTACATTCTTAAACATATATTGAGAATGCCAGAGATTTTTCTTCACAGGTGGGTGTTCATCTTTGAAATTAAAACATAGCAAGACTTTCCAGCTATACTTAAAAGTTTTCCAATAACTGAATCAAGTGTCAGATTTAAATCGAAGTTTATTAAAACTAGGCACTAAAAGTAGATACTCAGTTACTCCATCACAGTACCATATCTCAAGAACTTAATACCCATGACTGGTAGACTGATGCTGCTATGGGGAAGCACGCATCTAGATTAAGAGTGGCTTTTGTTGTCCTCCACGTGCTAATGATGTAAATGGTGATGTAAATGTGACGTAAATGTCACAACAAATATTTTCTTTTACATGCTGTTGAAGACAGAGAATTCTGAAATGAGATGAAGTGAAAAGTGTTCCGTTTTCTTCTTTGGGGGGTATATATTTTTTGTTCTTCCCTCTCAATTTTGCTGTGAACCTAAAACAGCTCTTTAAAAAGTAAAGCCTTTTTAAAAGAAAAGGCAACATAGAACTTTTCGCTAATTACATTCAATCTAATCTAGGATGAAGATTATTTTGTGAAAGGTACCGGGGATGAAAACTGCCTGGCGAGTTCAGCAGGGAACTGTCCCCTCCTGTGCAGAGTTGCAGGGGAGAAGTTGGAGAAAATGGATGAGGAAAGTACCAGCACATCATATAGATCTGTTATTTTATTCTATATTCCAGGGAGCCATATTCATGCCTAAAGTAATCTGTTTTGCCTGGTATTTCTGAAACATCAATCCAGCAATTGATGCACAGGATGACTTGGAGGAGGGTGACATTGGAGGCTCAGAGCCCAATTAGGAGATTATTTCAAAGATCCAAACAAAAAAAAAGATGAGGACCTGACCTGGGGAAAATGGAGATGGAAAAAATAGTTGAGACACGAGATATTTAGGTGATGAGAGCAGCAAGATGGGGTGCTCAGTTGGATATGGAAAGTATTAAGCTGGAAAGTATCTCACATGACTCCCAGGGAAAGTGACTGGTCAGACATTTGAACTATTAGCCAAAAGAAGATGGCTGAAAAAGGCAGGAAAGAGGGAGTAATTCTAGGGCAGAAAGAAATCCCGAAAGGCAGTGTGGTGTGGCAGGAAGATCACCAGCGAGCGGCGGCAGCCACCACCATTTGATGGCATGATGTACTGTTGCCACAACTACTAGTTCAAGCACCATGTTGTGAACATGGATATCAAATATTTCCACCTCCACTGCTGCTATCGGGTTCCCATTTTGCACCCCAATAACTTCAGCCACACCTCTTGGAGGTATAACTATGAGATTTAGTTTACAATTCTCTGGAGTGGGTGAACAGCCTTTTTAGTACATTGTCAGTGCCTACTACCACCAGCACCACCACCAAAGCAACCACTAGTGGTTTTACCTTCAGTGGGAAACCACTGACATCACCTGGGATTTATAATGCTGTTCTAGGCCATTTGCTTCTACCCTTTCTACTTTGACTGTAAATTCAGTCGTAACTCCCATGATGACCTCTCATCAGCTAGACGATCTGATAAACAGATGGAACCTCAAGTTAGAGGATCAAGAGAAACACCTTCTTCACCAGACCACGCAGGCCAATGGCTGGGACCGTCCACTGATCGAGAAGGGTGAGAAGATTACTGTTCCCTGTGGAGAAGTGGAGAAAATGGACCTGGGTCAGAAAAGGCTGGAAGAATTGGATTTTGTCCTGCCGCAGCAGAAGGAAGTAGATCTCTTGACTCCTTTCGAGGAGTCTGTGAAGAACCAGAGTGGCTCTGTTTATCTGAAGTATGTGGACAAGGAGTGTGCAAGGACTTACAAAGGAGCAGAAAATGCAGATGCTCTGCTGAAACACACCCCGGGACCTCGATGACATTACTGAGCACCTGAACATATTTGAAAGACTCGCTGACACAGCGGACCTGCTGAGGCTGGCCTACAGAATTTGGAAGACTCAGATGGACTCTTTACAGTGGATGAGCCAGAATTCAGGCATGCTGCACAGGAAGGTGGAAGGGGTAGCACAGGTTTTCCAGGATGGCCCTCACAAAGAGCAAGAATACAACATCGGGATTGCTTTTGACTGAATGATCACACCTTCAGCATGCTGGTTTGGGTTATCTACCATCTACAAATTTTGATGACATGAAATAGAACAGTAGTTAACAATTGGTATATAAACTTTGCTTGCAATAAATTGTGTGTGTGTATTTAGCGTTTTTTCTTTCATTTAAATATTGTGCTATTGCGAATAATACTGTAGTCTGGCTTTTAGTATTAGCAAATCAAAGCTACATTAGCCCTTTTATCTGGGCAGCAGCCTATTACATGTTGACTCTGTTTTGTAATTTGTATCTATCTTACTTTCCTCGATTCCAAATCCTGCCACCAGTATACATCATGCTTTTCACTCCAGCCGGATCAGAGAAATGCTGGCCAAAATGTAAATGCCGACTAGCCTGTGATGGGTGCCTGTTACATGGTAGTAGTAGATACTGTAAAGTCTCTCTCCTCGGGGATTCACTGTCTAGCTTGAGATATAATCAGTGCCTATCTGTGTAAAAGCAACATAAACAGTACAACGAGGTGTGCCATGAATCACACAAAGTGTGCAATAGAAATCCACAGATGAGAAGAAGAGTTAGGATGGTCTGGGACTTGAATTACATTATTACTGAAAGGGAAAGATTCAGGCAATTTGTTCATTCTTGACATACAGTTTATCCCGGTGTTTTACTTGGTTTTAGCATGTGATTTTATGGCTGTTTTTTTGTATTTTGTTAATTTTTCAAGAAAAAACCATGCTCTTAGCTTGAGAACAATCTGACTTGTTCTGTTTCATCTTTCACCTAGATCAGAAATAAAAGTGATATTCAAAAAATAAAGAATGGAAAGAAGGATGGACAGATGGACAAACCAGCTCTGGAGTGAGGCTTTGTTTCAATAGTAACTTCACCCTTTTTAGCTATTCTGTAAATTACCTCCTGAGCCCCTGGATCCTCATCTGTTTCCTAATTCGAGAACTTGGAAGAGGATTAAATGTTTGTGCATATTAAGTTTGTAGAATAAACCAGTTAAAAATATATTTGAATCTGAAGGTCTGCATTGGATATTGTGCTATGTGCATAAAAGGGAGGAAACCGAGGGCTGACTTTCAATCAATTATAATTTAATCTTCTAGTCATTGGGAAAAAATAGCAATGTTTATGAGATTTCTGCCTGTTGGGACTTTGAACCTAAGGTGAACTGGCTGACATCACAATCCATTTCTGTTCTCACAACACACATTCAATAACTGATCTCATCTGAATTACAAATAGTTTTTGTGGCTGTAACCATCATACAAAACTCTGTTGCTTTTATAAATTGTTTTTGTTGTGTAGAAAAACAGCCATTCCATTTTAATATTCTGTAGAAGTACTTTACTTATTATCTTTTCAAGAAAACATAGAGGAACAAGTCATCAAAAAATATATCCAATGATCAACTTCATTTTTTCAGCTTTCAAGAAGAAAAAAATTAACAGGGACTTCTTTAGTTGGCCAAAAAATAAAAAATAAAAATAAAAATGAAGAGAGAGAGAGAGAGAGAGAGAGGCATTAATGCAGTTTTCTATTGTAAGACATCTTTCCCATTTTGAAAAATGGTTCAAAGACGATTCCAAAATCACCATTGAAATAGTATATGGAGGGTCACGCATCCACCTAACCTTTCCCGTCCTAACCACTGCTAACACCCACCGCTTTAGGAATTTGATCGCCCACTGCATCTAAGCGGCGAGCGAATGCCCTGGCCGAGTCCAGCCTCAAGCTGCATCGTCGGAATCTACCCCCTTTTTCAAATTTAGCGGGAACTGAACTTCCCGGAAATGCCTCCAAACCACACACTCCGTTCTGCCCGCACCTGACACCGACCTCACACTCCATTCCCACGCTCCCCGGGGCCCCCAGAACGTAAACGCTTTCAGGGCACGGCTGCGCTTGCGCCCCCATTCTGCGCCTGCGCTCTACGGCCGCGCATGCTCGGAGGCGGAGGCCGGCGGGGTCCTGGGAGCCTACCGGAGGCCGCCCTGCCCCGCCCCTGTCTTTTGCGCCAAGCTTCCTTTCCGCGCCCTGTTCCTTTTCCGGGAGCGCAGGCGGCCGCTCGTGTGTCTCTCTTTCGGCTTGCAGCTCTCCTGCGGCGACCATGGCACCTCGGACGCGCGGGGTCGCCCTGCGGCTCTGCGCCTTAGGTACAGGCCTGGCGGGGGCGATGCGAGGGGGGCCGCCGAGATGCCCCTGACCCTGGCTGCTGCCCCGACGTGGGCTGCCCGAGAGCAGTGCCACCGGCGCGAAGGGTGCGGCTGCCTTCCGTTCAGTTTTGATTCTCGGTGGCAGGAAGTTTTCCATCGTGCTGGCTGTACCGATAGGCGTGAAGGATGCGACCTTCCCAGCTCGTAGCCATCCTGTGCTTTGGCTTTCGGTTCCGGGTCCTGTCCTTTCCCAAGAAGGGGCTGAAGAGAGGGGTGGCCCGGGACAGGGCAGAGCGGCTCAGGTCACTGGGACCGCGTGGGCCTGTTCTGAGCCCCTGTGCCTCTGGTTCTTTCTGGGCTGCCTTTACTCAGTTCCCAAGACATGCCAGACACTCTTCCCAAATGTGGATTAGCGATGGAACTCAGCGTTCTTTCTGTCCATAAATTTGGGGTGAAAACTAATAGTATTTGGAATGGCATTTGGAGTTTATACCCAGGAGATCATTGGTGTTGGAGAAACACAGCACGATTCCTGTCTCTATTCCCCAAAGGTGGAATGCTCAAAAGGGAAAATAGCATGAAAGTGAAAGCGTATTTAAAAAGAACCTCTGATTCATTCGTGTTATCTTGCCTGTATAGTATGGTTGCATGCAGAGTAAATATTTACTGACCAAATGAACTATTCATGCTTTGCATCACCTGTGCCATGGGATGGCTCAATAATGGAAGTTTTTGGTAGGTTATAAAAAATCAAAAACACTATAGGCGACTGATGAATAGCACAAGTCAAATGATAAATTAGCATTTACTGTATGTTTTGTCTTTTTCTTCCAGTTTTTTTGCTTGGTATGGCTTTCTGTAAAGGATTTGTAGAAGATTTAGATGAATCGTGAGTATACATATTTTTTAAATGGTATCTTCTTTTGAGTATTTGAATGAACTTAATCTTTTAATAGTAGAGCCAGTAACGACCAATGCTTATATAGTACTAATTGGGCTGTAGGGCTAGTTGCCAGTGCTGTATATGTGCAAAATGGGGTTGTACTCAAAAGATTTATGCTGTTATAAGATTAAAAAAAAAACCACCAAAAAACTGTGGCCAACTCATGTTCTGTTTTATCATTTTGCCTGTATTATGTTTTTTCTTCTTTAGTCTCCAGTGAGTAGTGCTGGCGTTTGGGACCATATTCTGTGTTTTTTTTGTTTGTTTGTTTGTTTGTTTTTTGTTTTTCGTAGTACCCCAGCATTAATCACAAGGCTTTGCTGGTAGTAGGTGAGGAGTCCCGCTCCAGACCGAAACCGATGTGTGATCTTTCAGGCAGTTCCAAGGCTTTTCCTCCGCAGGCCTCCAGGGGGCAGCTGCCCTCCCCATGTCAGACTTGGTGTAGCCAGCACCCTGCAGTCTCTGGAGGGAGTTGTAGTCAGAAACTTGCCCACCCCCCATCCCTACTTGGATACTCATCTGCACGCCCAGCACATTGCCTTTTGGGATCTGGGCAGCCTCACCTCAGGCGTTCCCTCAGCACCTCTGCAGAGACCTCCACACAGAGGGCTAGGCTGAGGCACTTTCCGCTGCGTGGACTTGGTGCCTTCCCACTCCTGCCCCTCCCTCTGCCCACGGGGCGACGAGAGGAAGAAGTGGAAGCCTTGGGGTCAGTGTTCCTCAGCAGTGAGAGGGACCCCTTGGTCTGTGCTGGCTACCCTGACCCCTGCCTGGCGCTGTTCCACCTGTGGAAATGGAGCTCCGGGAGCTGGTGCCCTTTTTTTGTTTAGTTTTGTTTTGTTTTGCCTCTTGGTTGGCATCATCGCAGTGAGGGAGTCAAGCCTCAGTTGTTACTTTCAGTTTGACACGTTTGACCCCCACTCGACGACGTTGGTATAGCGGCCGGGCAGTTGGGCACAGTACTGTTCTGGGAAAGCAGAAGGCCACCAGGCCCTGTGGGACACTCTACCAGCCAGGCCAGGGGGTGTTGGGGTGCACGCGTTGATTGTTCACAGAAACTGATTCTGTGGGGAGCCGTTGTTAACAGGGCAGTCAAACGTCACTGTAGACCATCTTTAGACCGGCATGACAGCCATGACAGTGCCTGGGCAGGAGGAAGGAGATGAGCAGGCACAGGCACCCCAAACTCTCACCTTCCTCAGACGGGCGCTCAGCTGACCTGACTCTGACAGGGCTGGCCCTGCATCCCGAGGGGTGTGACCTGTCCTCTCGGCTGCGAAGGCCCTGGCCTGCCGACCTCAGGCTCTGATGGGCAAGGCGGCGTTTTCAGGCTGGCCATGCATGCCAGCCCGGTCCAGGATGGAGTCTGCCTCTCCATCCTCGCATGCGCCCAGCAGGCTGTCACTTGTGCCCCTGACTGCTCTGGAGCAAAGGACAACTGACTTCCACGTTGAGCTGACAAGTTTTGTGTACTCCTTGGTTACGTTTCCCTTTGTCAGCATCAGGGCCTTTCTGGTGAGCGTGTGTTGGCATGAAAACTCTCATCAGGTGTAGGAACAGTCTTCATGCAGGCGTCTCATCCTCACGGGGGGGTCCTGTTTACATGCCACACCAGCAAATGGCCAAGCCATTAGCCACTGCTCCACAAGTCGGTGGAAACAGGGCGGCTCTTATTTGCTGGGGCTGGAGAGGGGAGAAGGAGGTGGGAGGACAGCAGGGCAGATAATCATGCCACCTTCCGCACAGCATCAAGCCGGCCTGTGCAAAGGTCCTCCACCGTGCTTGGTGCAGGACAGTCTCTATCGGGTTGGGGAGGCCACACCCAATTCCATTCCGCTCAAGTTAAGCAAGAGGAGCCATCACTGAGCCAGGCTGCGGGGAGGTCCAGGAGGTCTCTATGTCCGGGACCCCATTGGGCCAGAGGCGGCTCCTCGGTGTTATTCCCCAGAGGTGGAGGGGCACTCACCAGGCCTTTCGTGGAGCTGGGAGACCCCTCCCCCCCGTCCCTGGGTGCCCTGCCGTTCCTGCTGCACTGTGGGTGCCAGAGCTGTACCTGCTCAGCAGCACGATGGGGATTCCTGCTCCTGAGCCTGCTGCTGCCGTGGGCCACCAGGGCCCAGCAACAGGCCAGCAAGTGCCTCTTGAAGGGTATGTATCTTTCAGCAACTTGGGGAGCTTATGCATCTGTGCTGGCTGATGGAATTGTCCTTCTGCCACGGGCCTAGCCGTAACTGAGAGGTCGCAGAGACGTGTGGCTTGAATGCAGAACCTAGATCAGTGGGATCCAGGAGCAGAGAGCCCTGGAGGCCTGCTCGCAAGCCTACAGGATATCCTGTTGGTCGGGGTCCCCTCAACAGCCGGGGCCTTTCCTGTAACCTGGTAGTTGAGTGCTGTCAAGGTCCCCACATGGTCATGTGACAGCATCAGTAGCTGAATAGGTCCATAATCCCTGCACCTCTATTCTGTTTGGGTGGGGGTCAGAAAGGGCCAGAAGGAAAGCAGCTGTTCTTACCAAACCACATTGTTTGCTCATTGTAAGACCCATGAATCACCGTTTATCAGCCGAAATCCAAGTTTGCAAATGCCAGCCAAGGACAACCAAAGACAAGCAGAGCTTTCCGAGGATAGCAGCCTCGGGCCTGCTGTGCTGACGGGAAGGCCAGGCGCAAGTGGAGCTGAGGGGTACGCGCTGAGGCCCGTGTCTTTGTTCCAACCACGTGCAGCTTCACTGCTTTATCAGCTCTCTACTTTTATTAGGGCGTTTCGTGGGTAAGACAAAGAGGCCACTGGGTAAAACTTGTACCTAAACGTTTATCGAAAGAATTTGTCCCATGCTCCTATACTTATCAATTGATTATCGCCACCTCTACTATTCAGTGGTAAAGTGGAAACATACAAAGATTGGTTTTCTTGTTTTTGTTTTTCAGGTTTAAAGACAGTCGAAAAGATGACATTTGGCTTGTAGATGTGAGTATGGCGTTCTTTTGTACCAATTAACCACCCCTGCCATTTTAAGTGTTATTTTTCTGTCCTCCCACACCCAAATACACACATTAGTACTTAGGTATAGGACTCAGTTCTGTTTTCTTAGGCAGTACTGTTTGTGTTTTATATTGAAATGAATCCCAGAACCTGATTTTGATGAAGTTCCAATAAGGTCACCTTGTATCTGTCTCAGGGGGATTGTGGTGTGATTTTACTACAGAATTCACTCTCAGTGTCGTCATGTCATCCAGGAGATGGTGTCCATAATCAGTCATCTGACACTCAGCATCATGTTTCATCTTAATAGGGAGCAGAGTCACATTCTCACCTTCCTTTCCTCACTTTCAAGTTTGGAATATTATTAACCCTTACAGTGTCGGGGTGTGTTTTCACATGCCTCAGTCACAAAGTAGAGTGGCAGCAGGAGAGACAGACTAACAGTGGCACCGAATTGACACTTGGCGAGGCCAGGCTGTGGGCACGAGGTCCACTGTGAACCTCTCTCTCTTGCGCGCGTGTGCCAGAACATGTCCACAGTACAGCATGAACACGTAGATAAATCCTATTTCATGAAAGTGCAGCAAGCAGCTGGCTACACCGTTCAGCCTCACACCAGCTGCCACCCCGGCAGCGGTGAGTGCAGAGAAGGGAGACCTGTGGTTTCAGATGAACCAGCCTGCCCCGCCCCTCTCCGAACCAGTCCTCTTACTGGTCCCCTGTGCTCCCCAGTGGTTACGCCTGACGTAGCAGAAGCACCTGCTGCATTGGAATGTTTGCAGGGGAACCAGATGGTAGAAATAGGGTGTGTGTGTGGTGTGCGTATTGTCTTCGGTGGTCTCATTTTACATAGGACATGGACACACCACTTGGAAACGAAGATGCTTTTATTGTAAATTGTGTATTTATTTTAAATATGTATCAGTAGTCACTTAACATACCCTAACGTAGTGTCAACATTGAGGTGTATGCTAGGAGTTAACCTATCTAGGTTTTTGTGTGGGTTTGTTACTATGTTAACCGATTTGAAAATTACAGTTAGATTTTTTTTTTGTCTAAAATGAATTATTATCAGATCACTTTGTCACATAGCTTCTTTAAAAACTAAGATTGGTATTCACGGTAGCACAGCATTTTAGTGGTTGTTTTTGTTTTTGTTTTAACAAGTTTTATGCACCATGGTGTGGTCATTGTAAAAAGCTGGAACCGATTTGGAATGAAGTTGGTGTTGAGATGAAAAGCATTGGTTCGCCAGTTAAAGTTGGGAAGATGGATGCTACTTCCTATTCTAGTAAGCATTTGCTCAGTTCATTTCTTAACCGTTCTCCTAATGAAAATGTTGAAGTCATGCAAAGCAGTATTCAAGGTAGGAGGAAGAAATATATATATACTTGTGGTCACATAAAATTAAAGATATCTTAATTTAAGACTGTGCTTTATGAGTTAAATGAATTAACCATAGCGTGTATAGTATGTAGTCCATGGTAACCATAGCCTGCTAGTGATGTGTAAGCCATTGTTTCTATTTTGAGCCCCCGGAGATAATGAGGGACCCGGGGCGACTGCAGGAATTTGAGCATTGAACCATTGGTGTTGCTGTGGGGATTGAGCATGAGAGTTTGTTGTTTGAGTCCTCTGAGGTGGCATGGTTGGGGGGTAGATGGGAAGGTGAAGGGTGAGTTCAGTTAGGATAAGTGCAGACCAGGATCAGGAGGGTGTTGACGTGAGAGGGAATATTGGAGCAAAACCAGAGAGTTGGAAGTGAGCTCACTGAGAACCTGCAGAGAATGGACTTAAAGAAGAGGTTGGCCGCTACGGCCCATGGACAACATCGGCCACTGCCTGGTCTGGGAAGAGGAGCTTCATTGGTGCAGAGCCCCGGGGGCCTGCCTGTGGCTGGTTTCATGTCCCAGTTTCAGCAGAGACTGCGCCCCCCGACAAAGCCTGAAACATTTATGACCCTTCACAGAAAAAGGTCACCCATGCCTGTCTTAAAGATTTCGAAAAAGGTAAAATCAGGTGGGGAGAAAGATAAGTTGTCACGGAAATTTGGAAGGAGCATGGCTTCAGCGAGTCTGAGTCCAACCCTGGCCCAGCCTGCTGCTTCCACTGTACGGCACCAGGAAAGTCCCTCAGCACACCCGGCTGCGACATCATCACTGGCAGGTTTTCCTCATAGCGCCTCTTTCGTGGATCACTTTGAGATTTCAGTGATGTGGCATTTGTAAAGCCCCTTGTAGTATTCAATAAATGAACGTTTCCTTTTCCTTAATGACGAAAGTGGAAGTCATTTCAGAAAATCAGCATTGTCCTCTGGATGCGGTCTTGGAATAAGACAGACCTATGTTTTAATCTCGACTCTGCCATGTCCTGTTTTTGTGGCTTCAGGAAGTGCTCAGTTTCTTAATTTTAGTTTTCTTGCCTGAAAATGGAAGAGTGAGAGTCCTCTCAATTGGGAAGATTGTATTGATATTTCACATTCAAAACCCTTATCACAGTGGCCAACACACTATAAGGTGCTAAGGGGTAATGACAGATTTTAAGGGCCCCTCAGGTGGGACAAAGTGTTCTGGATTTTGTTGGTTGTCCATTGAGAGGCGTTACACATTTTTGAGAAGGCCAATGACTTGCTGCATTCCGGATGGAAAGAAGAGTAGGGACGAGAGACAGAAGAATCAGGTTGACTTTGGATGCATCTGGGAGGAGGTGCCGGGAGCCCACACTTGGCCGGCTGGCAGTGGAGTAAGGAGGAAGCAGGAGGCCTCATAGACAGAGTCGAGGGTGAAACTACAGATGCGATAGATTAGCTCTGTGATAGAACAGTTGGAAGTAATAGTGTCAGATTCTTAGCATAGTTACCGAACTGCACCACCACTGGTCATGTAGAGAAGAGTACTAAATTTAATTTCGTCTGATTTTCACGCTAGCAGCTGGTTTGAATTTGCAGTGCATATTTTGCTTTATTGATGTCTGGGAATGGGAACTAGAGTGTAGACAGGGTGTTAGAGCTGGAATTACTGAATTCCACAGGTGAGTTGTTGAAACTCAGGGAGGAGAAGTGATCCATGGCAGGAATTACTGCAGAGAGAGAGGGAATAATATGCTTGAGTTGGGGTTTCTTGGAATAAGCTTTAAGCAAAGTTTAAGAAATTACTCCTTTCACCTGCTGTTCCCAAAAGTAAATCAACTGTGTCTTTGCTTTTATGTTGATTGCACATGCATATTCATACATTTTTTCATACTGTCATTCATTCATTCAGTCAACATTTAGTCACTACTGCTCGTCAAGCCTTGCTCTAATCTATAGAAACCGAACAAGGACCAAAGCAAATCCTGATAGTGCAATAGAGTGAGAAAGATGAACAAACCAACAAGTGCAGTAGAACCTTAAACCTGCCACACTCTTGTGGTCTCTTGAATCATTCAGTGGAGTAATCGAGTAATGTGCAAAGGAATATGGGGATATAAAGATAGTAAGCAACATAGTTCCTACACGTCAGTAGAAATCGTAATGGTGAACTACTCATGTGATGCTACAGTGCTAATTAACAGTGTACGTCTGTCAAAGAAAAGTATACTAATTCATTAGCTTATTCAGTATTTATTAAGTGGCATTGCGATTGGAGAAAAGTAGCAAAGACTTTTTTCTGAGTAGTTTAGAGAAGAAAGTATTTTAAATGCTATGACTAAAAAACAATATTCTTATAGTTCTTAAGAGTTCATGTACAGTTCGTAGGTGTACTTTATATGGTGGGACATTTATTCATTTCATATGCGTGCACCATGAAGAGGTTTACATTTTGCCTCTGATGTTATAATTGTTACAGATCTTATTTTTGCACACTTAGCATTGTGTCACGCATTATGCTGAATTAATGGGAGAAAATAACCTCTACAGCTGTTGCATCGTACGAAACAGAAATTTAACACGTTACCTGAAGCACACCTCCAGCTTTAGGAAAAGGGAGGGGACTGGTGTGTGCTGAGGACTGCCCTGTGCCTGGAATTGTTCACTTTCTGTCCTGCACTCCTCGGATGTGGACTACTAAACCTCCACCCGCTCCCAGCTGGCACCCCAGCCTGCATGGCGAGGCTTGCTTGCAGATCCTGGGACTGCTGGAGTCCCACAAACAGAGCACGTTGAGAAATCGGTCTTGTGTCGAACTTTGTAGAGCAAGCATTCATTCAGCAGGTGTGTGAGGAGTGCTCACCATATTCCAGAATGTTACCAGGCCTGGTCTAGGCATTGGTGATACATTAATGAGCAAAACAGACAACAGTCTCTACTCTCATGGAATTGACATTCTGGTGGGGAGAGACAGACAATAACCAATAAACCTCAGTGATGGATGCATTTTTCATTTCATTATAGCATCAAGGAGATGTTTTGTGTACTATGGAGGAAAAGAAATCTATCTTGTTAGTACCCCCAAAAAAGTGGAAGTATTCAAGAATGATTGCTTAGAGATTACAAATAGATTTTTGGCATATAATTTTTAAAGTCTCCCGAAATACTTCGAGGCAGCTCCAGTGCAGGCAGTTTAGTAAAACTTGGAATCAAAGAGGTAAAGAAATTGAATTCTTCTTTTCAAGCCAGCTGCCGGCATGCTTCTGCGTCTAACTGTGGGGTACCAAGGAGTGGCCATTTAATAGGATCTCCTCCATCCCTGTGGGCTGCTTCTCGGGGTCTCAGAATCAGTGTTTCCCAGGGCTCAGTCTGCATGCTGCCTGCCTTCAGATTACTTGGGGTGCTCACATAGATTTGGGTTCCAAAGGCCCACACCAGCCCTACCAGACGAAAATCTCCGAGGATGGGTGCTGAGAATCTGTGTTTGTACATGGACTTCAGGTGATTCTGCTGCACACTTAAGTTGGAGAATCACAAAGTAAAGCAAGGTACTATTTCAATGAATAGCTCCTTAGAGAACTTTGGCTTGGGGTGGGATGATTATTCAGTGATCAAGTGCAGAAGTCCCTCAGTGTCTGGGTGGGGAGGGCGCTGCTGTGCATGGGAGCGTCTGCAGTCGCACGCGGTGCGGCGATTCTCTGCTAGACCTTGAACCAGAGAAGCTGGAGCTGCCGCATTTGTTCTGCTCTGTGTGTCTGCATGTGTGCCGCAAATTTCTTGATGCCAGGTTTTAACTAGTAATACTTTAAGCAAATAACATTTAAAAGTTGTGTAGTGTCCAATGTAAATTCACATACGTATTTTAGCTTCTCTCTTAGCTTCTCCCTTCAAAAATGAGTGCTAAAATTGTGCCTTGTTCGGAATTTAAAGTAGCTATGATGTTAGCTGTAATGATGTATTGATTTTTATTATGGATCCACGGAAATTCTGTGTATTCCTCAACTTAAGCGTGACATAGGTAAAGATCATATTTTACCTCCCTTCGATGTATAAACTTGCAGTGGCATTGGACCAATAACATTTTTGCTCCGATTCCTTGTTCACAGATTATAAGCCCCTTTGGTCAGTGACCATACCTCAGGGTTGCTCACACTTGGCACTGTGGATATTTTGGGCCCGATGATTTTTTCTGGAGGGCAGAACTTCCTGTGCGTTGTAGGACATTGAGCAGCGTCCCTGGCCTCTACCCACTGGACACCAGTAGCACCATTCCTCCCCCAAGAGGTGGCAGCCCAGTGTGTCTCCAGACCTAGTGGAGCAGCTCCTGGGGGACAGGCCGCCCCCCGCATTGGAGACCCGCCACTGTGGGATCCCCTTTTATCTCAGACTCATAGTGATGCCAAGTACTGAGAAGAATAGTGTGTTTGAACTGATTGGGACTTGGGAT
Source organism: Micronycteris hirsuta (assembly GCA_004026765.1). Taxonomy (NCBI): domain Eukaryota; kingdom Metazoa; phylum Chordata; class Mammalia; order Chiroptera; family Phyllostomidae; genus Micronycteris; species Micronycteris hirsuta. The sequence goes on from PVJI01013524.1 coordinate 28,991, forward strand.
TGAGTTCAGCTCCTTACTGCTCCTCCCTCCCATTGCGTAGGCGAAGCAATAGAAGGTCATTAGCAGCGAGATGACTGCGAGTAATGTCAAACAGCAAAGTTGGAGGCAGAATTAGGCCTAAATCCAAGATCACCGTGCCCCATGTCCAAGGTTCTGCCTCTTCAAGTTGTTATCACTTCAAAGAGAAAACAGCGAAAGAGGGGCTTCATGTTTCACCTCAGTTCATGGCCATTTTAAATGACAAAACTTCAGGGGAAGTTATTCATGTTGCAGATGGGTTCTTCAATTTATAAAGGAATCGATTTTAGGTTTCTTTACAAACTGTCCTCTAACAAAACAGAAAGAACAAAAAAATGTAAATTCAGACTTGAGTTGCAGTCTGAGCCCTGCTACCTAATCAACACTTGCTCTTAAAAAGGTTACCAGATCTGCCTCAGTGTTAGTATTATTATTTGAAAAACAACATTAACATTTTTTCTTCCCCCACAAAATTGTTTTAACATGTAGTTGAATGTCTATTAAAGCCACGTGCTTATTCTTATGAATGTCATCAGTACACCGAATTATCAGGAGATAATTACTCAGCAGTGCGATCAGGGCCAAGAACAGACAGGGAACGCACTGGCGTCTGAGGATCCCTCTTCCCCAGCTTCTGTGGGGTTCCTTTCCCAGGCGGTCACGTTAGGGTCCCACCCACAGCCCTGAGGAGGAGGGCTGGCTTCAGAGGGGAAGTGGTCAGAGGAGTTATGAAGGTCTGCAGAGCTGCACGGATGATAAATGGAGAAGCCGGAGTGCTAGCCTGGGTCCTTACATGCCTGTAATTTCTGCTTTGCTTGTGTGCTTGTTTTTATTATGCAACCGTTTTCCTCTCGGGAAACCTACCTGTGCAGTTTTAGGAGTCACTGCACTTGAAATTCAATCAGGAATGGAGGTTAATGTCCAAGGAGCCAGAGGGCTGCAGAGTGGGTGGCATCACCCATCACCGTCCCATGGATGACGACGTCTGAGGTCACGGAAATGGAGCGATGGGGTCAAAGGCCTCCCAGAAGCCTATTCTGGGAAAATGGCATCAGGCTATAAAGTAGCACCACTGTATTTTCTCATGGATCGCATATTTCATATTTTAATTTGACTTGTGGATAAATAAATTTCACGCCAAATTATGTAAGGAGTTGCTTGCTCGTGGGATGTGCCCTCCTGTCCAGTCAGTTATATTAGTCCTCACCTGTGGCAGTTTAAAATGAGTTCTGGTTGAAGGGAACGAGGGCTTGCGTTTACCTGCCTCCTGAGCGTGGGACGGGAGGCATTAAGATCACACTTGACCCACGTGATTTCCCCCAAATCCTTTCTGTGTTTTTGCTTGGAAGAAGGCAGTCTCCGGAACAGCAGTCTTCAGTTAGAGTGTACTCGACAGAAGAAAATCCTGAAGGAGAGGTAGGCACTAATAAGTTAGGGCAGCAGCCGGCCTGAGTTCACAGGACAGCTCAGAGGCAGGGCCTGTGTCTTCAGGACCTGAGTTCCCCGCTTTGCTCCCCCTGCTGTCTGCGTTGCCTCTCCTGGAACCCACGTTCCGGCCCTCTCCATGCTTGAGAGAGAAGCTCTGGGGCTGACAAAGGAAGGCATAGATCTGGGGTGTTGTTTTGGCCCAAATTTGCTTTGTTGTTATTCTTGAGTATTGGTGGGATTGATTGGAAATCAAAGCTTAAAATCACTAAGGGGACCGGTAAACCAGAACCCACATGGAGAAGCAGTTTCCTTACACCCAGCTGTGCTAAGGAAATATTGTAGAACTAAAAAAATAAGTGGAGAGATCATGTCAGTAAATACAGGGTACTTTACGTACACTAGGATAGTTGTATAAATATATTGTATGTAGTCTGGAAAGGGAGACTGTTTTATTTTTTTCTTGACTGTCCCAGTTGCCTTGGATCTGTAAAGTAATGCAGCATTCATTTGCTGTTGTGATTTCTGTAATTCTTGAAGTCCTGATTCTTGTTTTTGTTACTATTTCTTCTTTTCCTTACAAAGATGCCGCTGTAGCAACTGACTCATTTTACCGTGAAGGTTTCAGAATAATCTTTTTGTCAGCTGGACAGATTCTAGGTCATTACAGAAGCAGAAACTTCTAAAACCTGTGGATGAAGTTGCTTTTAGTCCATATATTGATTATAGAAATTTAGTAATTTTATAGATGCGACTTAATGTTTTCAAAATTAAAATGCAGTTCTTTTAAGACTCAGAAAACATTAAAGGAAGGATAGGCTCCTCCCCACCTTATTATTTTTTTTAAGAAATATTTTTGCTGGAAATGAAGTCAAATGAGAAGTGAGGCTTTATTTATACCTGTATTTATACATACATATTTTTTAAAACAAAATTATTTTTTAATAAGTACTTTAGAGACAAAATTTTAACAATTCTTTTGGTACTTATTTCTTATTTTGTCATAATATTTTGTGCAGGGTATAAATTAGATTTATTAAGTAATTATTTTGTCTGAGAATGTTGTTTTTTTTCTTTTTGTGTATATATTCTTTTTAGACTTAAAACAGTATATCTGTATAAGTTTATATAAATATATCTATATATTTTTAAGTAAAAAGGTTCATTTATTACCTGGTTCCTGATTTTTTAAAAAATTTAGAATTATTTATTCTTTTTCTTATCAAGGCATTGCTTCAGAGTTTGGAGTTCGAGGTTATCCAACAATTAAGCTGTAAGTTGAGTGTTGTATGTTTATATGTGTGTTTTCATTCGTTCACTCTGGTCACTTTTTATCGCATTAAGTTCCGGTAGCTTCTGTGGAGGACTGAAGGTGTGGGCTCAGCAGTTCTTTCTGGGCACAGTGTGCGACCCAAGGAGAGGGGCTGCATCTTGCTGCTTTTCTGTGTTGGCGTGAGCGTGTCCTCGACGGCGAGTGTGGCACGTGCATGGCTGCAGCAGGCTGTGTGCAGGGCAAGGTCTGCACAGAGTCAGTCCACAGTCCCGGGCCTCCTTTCCCCGGAGGAGCTCCCGAGTCTGTGTGTCCTCCTGACCGTGGGCAGCCTGGCTCCTGGCCCGTGGGCTTTTCTGCCAGTGTAACAGACATTCCTGCAGAGGTGAGAGAAACAGAGAGAACCCATTATGGATGTTGACTCTGATCTGTAGATGTTAATCAAGTCTAACATCAAGGGTGTAAATTGGAAGAAATGGTGCGATAATTCTAAAGGGCTTATTATTTATAATCATCATTTTACTGAATTTTCTCGGGAATTTGCTCCATATCCTTATTTGATAATTTGGGGAGGTATATTATTTTGAAACTTATTTTTATAATAAAGTAATTTTTTATTTCTTGGGTTTTGTGCTGACCTCCTACCTTCCTCCACTTTTTAAATGTTTACTGACCCTCCTTTACTTTCTTATGTTGAGTAAACCATTCTTTCCATTCTTTATTTAATTATAGATGTTCTGTTTGGCTTTCACAGTTTTTAAAAAACATCTCAGTTGGACACATGTTCATTCGTAGGCTTTTAGAAAATTATCTAATTCTCTAGAAGAGGTGTTTTTATGCATTTTACTCTGTAACGTTGGAGCATCTATCAAGTTATTATGATGTTGTAGTGTTAAAATTTGTTTTGCCATTACCAAATAGTTCAATTCTCCACCCCTTTACTTGCCTTTTAAAAGAGAAGAGTGAGAATTATAATGCTTTGACTAGTTCTTGACCACGAACGTGTAGATTATTCATTATTTACAAGGCATAGATACAATGCAACTACCAAATACTGAGCAAATTCTTTCATGTAATTTTAATAAAATATAGTCTTTTTCTTTATATTTTGAGTTGCTGATCCCCTGATGCCAGTCGTCTGCTCTATGTTATGTGGTTATACTATTTCCTCTAAATCTTTGCATTTACCATTTTATATACTGTAATTTTATCTAACAATAGTGATTAGTATTAAATAGTGAAACAGTTGAAATAATCCAGGCTTTTTCTTTGTTCTTTCTTTTTAAGATTAAAGGGGGACTTGGCATATAATTATAGAGGACCACGAACTAAAGACGATATTATTGAGTTTGCTCACAGAGTATCTGGGTAAGTTTTTACTGGGAAAGGCTTTATTGTGTGATATTAATATTTGAAAATTAGATTTTTATAGATCACTGTTAAAGGATTTAGCCTGAATAAAATCCGTTTCTGTATTTATGAGAGAAGACACAGCGCTGAGCAGCACACGTAAAGAGGCCCTGTAAGGGGAGGGGGGGCTCGTGGCTTGCAGTGTAGCCTAGTCTTCCTCACAGTAAATCGCTGTCCTGCGTGGGAGACTGTCCCCACCTTCTAATACCATTTCAAAATTTGATTACTTCTAACAGCTTCATGAATCTTAATTTTTATTTTGTTGTAGTTTTGCTTTTGTACTACCTGGTTTATATCAGTTTATTTTTGTTGTTACCTAATTTTAGAGTTTTAAGAGAAACCCCTCAACATTATCGTTTTGAGTAGAGTGGGGCTTTGAACCCCTGGCCCGTGCTGAGGGAAAGCTCTGCTTAGATGGAGCTAAACACTTAACCCCGGTCTCTGGCCCACGGCTTCAGGCCAGCAGTGCGCTGCTGTTGCCCGTTTTGCCTGTTGGAACCCATGTGCTTCCATAAGCATTTCCTGTTGGTTTGAATGCAGGGACTTTGCTTTTTCATCTCCATCTCGCTGGAGTATAAAGAAAGTTGATGTTCATAATTATTAAAGTGATTATGTGCAACTTTTTGCAGAGAACCAAAATCAAGATAGCTTAACCTATATTGAGTTTGCAAGTACAGGCACTTCCTTCTGAGCTTGACAGGATACAGTGATAGCTTGAAATGGCTTTAAGGTAGATCGAAATAGTGGGATGGATTCGTTGGGTGGCATGATACTATCTGGCTTAAGTTATTTGAGGGTAAGGCACAGAATTTGGAATGATCTTTGTGCATTAAAGTTTACAAAGCCTCTGTATTTTTACATTGACGGCATATTCCATTGTCTCTGTTTGCTTTGCGAATAAATACATTTTGAGATAACTTTATATTCTATGAGGGGATTGCTAGTATGTTGTACTTTATTCCCACGTGAATAGATTAGTCTCTATGTTTTGGCCATTTTTAATGAGCTTTAGTTTAAGCTTAAGAAGGGCTTCTGATGTAACCAGAGGCGACTCTATTGCAAATGAAATTGCAACAGTCAGTTCTGGAGTTGCATCACTTACCAATGACTTGCTAAAGTGAAGCAGGGACTAGCATAGAGTGATGCAGCGTAGCTGAAGAATTGTGTGTTCCGAAATACAATTGCCTTTGCAAAATGGGTTTCCTTCTTTTTGCAAATTTAGTGGAGTCAAAAATCTGGTAATATAGGTCGCATTTAAAAGAAGACTGCCTCTTTGTTCAATTTTTTAAATAATATTTTGTAAGTGGTATGTTTTGTAATAACCTTTGATGTAATTTATTTCTCAGTCTTGCTGGCTTTGAAATATGCTTATATAGTAAAGTCTTTGTACCATTTTCTTTTCTCTTTATGAGTTTCTTATGTACTATTCTGACTGCCATTTTCCATTTTATTTTTCCTGAAAAGAATAACATGCTTATGAAAAATTTAGGTTTTAACCTCAGTAAGGTATTTGAAAACTATATAGCATTTAAATGGGCAGCATGAGGTATAAATATTCTTAATATAGTATCATAAACTCCTGGGATAGTATTTCACAGTGTGTTTGTGTGAGTGATCTTTTGGGGGACAAAGACAATTCTCATGTGGATTGTTTTGTTTTGGCTGAGGATGCTAAATAAACGTTCTCACCTCTCAAAATATTGGCCAAGTTGGCACTCTCTAAAGGGATATATTTTCAGCCTAATTGTTAAGCCGATGGGTTACACATGGGTGCTGAGTGTGGGAGTGGGAGTGGGAGTGGCCGTGGGGTGTAGTTTTATTCATGTGGATTGGTTGATACACTTAGGCGCAGTTAATACAGCATTTAAACTTTGTTACTTTAGACATAATAGGCTATCATATTAATTGGACTGATGTCTTCTGTCTTTAGTTCAAATACAAGTTCATCTTTTGTTTGTGTTTTTTCAAACAGAGCTCTAGTTCGGCCACTTCCAAGTCAGCAAATGTTTGAACATGTACAGAAAAGACACCGTGTGTTTTTTGTTTATATAGGTGGAGAGTCGCCCCTGAAGGTATCAGATGATTTATTTTTTAATCCAAAAAGACAGATGTATTACAATTTAATATTCTGTACAAGCAAAACTTCACCAGGACCTCACACTTATGTACTATTCACTCTTGTTGTAAATACTTTAGTTAATCTAAGTATTTTTATAATACAAATACTTTCTTATATGCCCTCTGTAGTGTTTACCTTCCTGAAACAAAAGTGAATGAGAAGTGGGCAGCTGCCGCCTGCCTTGGTATTTCTTCTGCTATTGATCTGGTTAAATGTTTTAGCATTTGGAACCTTTAAGATTGCAAATGCATTTTGAGTATAAAATTTTTAAGGCAAAAAAGTCATTGTCTTAAATTGTTTCATGTGTGTATGTGTCTGTGTGCATGCACACACACAGTCATCAAAGTCACACTGATAAATATGAATTGCACGTGGGTCATATTTCGTAAACTGTGTTTGGAGAAGTGTGAAAGCACTCATTTTCAGTGGTCTTTTGCCAAACAAACCGTTTATTTCCTCTTTTCACATAAAGGGACTTAAGGTAGCAAATTGTAGTGATACTACATAGTGAATGCTATGACCTTGCTCTGATTGTTTAGTGAGGAATTAATTTAGATTTTAAAGTCACTACTGTTTGTTTGTATTTTCACAGGAGAGATACATAGATGCTGCTTCAGAATTAATTGTATATACATACTTCTTTTCTGCCTCAGAGGATGTGGTTCCTGAGGTAATATTTAAAATTAGATTTTAATAACTTTAATTTTTAAGTTATTATTTGATTTTATCTATAAGATTTATTAACTGTTATATGTATGGAAACAGTAAATATGTTTACTCCATTCTACTGATACCAGATTGCTTCTTGTTAATAAGCAAACATCGCTAGATTGATAGCATTTAGGGATTATTGTTATTACTATTACATGAGTGCTTTTTTTTCCTCTTTAAAGTCATAGCAGTAGTGAGAGGTGATATTCATAATAGGTTTTTAAGTAGTAGATTTACTTATGTGTCTCTATAGAGAACCACGTACTTCCTATCCTCTGACCGTGCAAGTCCCGGCCTGCGGGCGGCCGGTCTTGAGACCCTCGGGGATGGAGCCCCCGCTCTCCGGGATGGAGGCCTGGGCTTCTCTCTAGTGTTGCCGGCGAGGTCCTCCGTTAGGTCGACGGACTGAGAAGGTGGTCCTTAGGAAACAGAGCTGTATGCAGATGACCAAAACTGCTGTAAAAAATAGAGGAGCAGTGTCATTGTAGGGACATGTAGATTCATTGGTCAGGAACTGTCTGTCTGAGGAGAAGACATTTGAACTGGGACTTCGGTGACAGGAAGAAGCCAGGCATAGGTCTGTGGCCAGAGCAAGCCAGAAACAGGGAACAGGGAGTGCAGACACCCAGGATGAGAGCACGCCTGGCGCGTTGGAGGAGCAGAGCAGTGGGCGCTGTGGTTTTAATGCGAGGGGAGGAAACAGCAGGTGGGCAGAGGCCTGGGGAGGCCCCAGGTCCAGGGCAGGCACAGGATCGGCGGGAGCTGCTGTAGGACTTGCCTCGGGCTCACTTTAAGAACACGACTGTGCGACGTGCAGAGCGAAGGACGGGTGAGAGCAGATCCAGAGACCAGCTGAACTCTTGCAGTCGTAGAGGGAGTTTGGGCTTGGAGGGCAGTAAGGGAATTGGGGAGAAGAGGAAGAATTGTGGTGCTTTGGAAATAGAAGCGTTTGAGCTTGCCGATCAGGAGGAAGAGGGAAAACTCAAGGGTGACTCGCAGGTTTTTGGTTTGAACACCTGGGTTTCAAAACCAAAAACCTAAAAGATGGTGGTGTTTTTGTGAGCTTGAGGCGATTGCAGGAGAAACAAGTTGGGGAAGGAGGGGTGTGAACACCTGGGTTTCAAAACCAAAAACCTAAAAGATGGTGGTGTTTTTGTGAGCTTGAGGCGATTGCAGGAGAAACAAGTTGGGGAAGGAGGGGTGTGGTCAACAGTTTTGAATTGTTTCTTCTAATTTGGTTCAGCATATTCAACATCCAGCTAGAACCACCAAATACACAGTTGGGTGTCAGGGTCTAGAGTTAAGGCCCTCTGAAGAAACTCCTTAAGCACCGCATGCCACGTGGTAAGAAAGTAAGAGGGCCCAGCATCAGAAGGCAGCAAAGGAAAGTGACAAGAAGTCGCCAGTCAGTCGGAGTGGCCGGTACACAAGAGTCTCGCCAAGTGATCTGGCTGAGCAGGGGAAAGTAACCAGGTTGTCCACGTGGAGGCTGGTGGTTTTAGGAGAAACAGTTTCAGAGTAGTGGGAAGGTGCCTCACCGGTGCTGTTTGAGAGAATGCAGGTGCGAACTTGAAGCCTCAACTATAGACTTCTCGTCAGTCAGGTTTTACTGAGAAGGGGACCTGAGCAGTTTGGCCATAGCTGCAAGGAAACGCGAAATAAATCAAGGAAGCTTTTCTTTGTAATCAGTAGAAGTTACGAAAATCTAAATTTTTTCACAAAGGTATGTCATACTACACAAGTGATTGCCTTTCATTTAACAGATTTTAATGTTTAAATATTTTAAGAAGGTTTCAGAGTTACCTAGAGTATGGGTTTAATGCTTCCTCTAACACGTATGTAGAGGTTTATCTTATAACTGTGTGCTCTGAAATGATTTGGAGCCCCTTGGGAAGCTCCGACCACTTCTGGTTAGCTCGGCCACACTTGGGTTCACTTGGTCTGGTCTCGGAGGCAGTTGGCAGTACCCGGTGCATGTGCGCTTACTTTTGATGGGGAGGGAAGTTGGGTGGGGGATCAGCCATACTTGCCATCAGATGCTAAAACAGATGCCTCAGAGGGTTATGAACCACTATTTTGGAATGTCTTAGGACGTCTTAATGTGTTGTGAAGGCCTAGAATGGGCTAGAACTAGAACTTGTAATCGACTTTGCCTGCTAAGTGCCATGGACGACCACCTTTTAGTATTAGAAAGGGGAACTTAACACGGGCCCTGCATCTGCAAACCTTTCCACGCAGCTTCCCTTGGGGTGCGCCAGGGGGCTGGCTGCCTCCCAGGCCAGCACCACCTGACAGGCACCCTGTTGGTCCTCAAGTGATGCGTCAGCTCGACGCCCCAGGACTCAGAGTGGGGGCCGGGGTGCTGGGCTCAGACAGTGCTCGCTTGGGGCAGACTTCTTGGTTGTTAGGTGTTATTTTTATTACTCACCTCTCAGCCAGTTATTTTTTAGCTTTCGTTAATTGTTCCTGCAAACATCAGTATTTGTCATCTCCTTTTTAGTTCTGAGCATGTGGCTGCTAAAGACTGCTAGGGAGAGTAATAGTCATTTCAGAATAATAGGAGGATTTTTATTTCCATAACGAATTCTCAACTAAACATAAAGCCCATGATTTTATGTTCTTGCCGTATTTTGAATTTTAACGTGTGGTCACGCAAAGCTCCCTTGGCTTTATGAGACTAGTATTTACGAAAACCTCAACAGGTGTAATAAAGAGATATAAAGATGAATTAAGACAGTTTCTGACTTCAGGATATTTAAAAATGGATAAAGAAGATTGTCATGCAGGCAGTTAACTGTCACAGAACATCGGCGTTTGCAGGAACACAGGGAAGGGGGAGTGGGGTTCAGGGTCTGGTGGGGGTGTTACTCAGAGCCGGTGGACATCGGTGTGCTTGAAAGCAGAGTCTTACCTGACCCCTGCCCCTAAATAGCCATTTTTGTGGTGCTGTGTGCTCGCTGTTCAGTGTTACCCGAGGCAGGCCCTCTCCCCTCTTCATTCTCTGCAGGACAGCGGTTTTTATTTTTATTGTTATTTTATTAGTTACCTACTGATTCCTTTATTTGTTTGTTGTTACTTTCAGTATTACCACACTCATGTAAATACCCAAATTATATCTCTCTTGCTCAAATATTGATTTCCCTTCTATAATTTTACTGTTTTGAAATAATTACAACACAGATGTAAGGAGCAGCTACCTTCTGAATAAATCCTGTGTTGTTAATTACCGTTATAAGTTCCCATCTGTAAAGCACTGGACAGTTTCAGCCTGCTCTCACGTATAGTAGCTGATCCACCTCCTAACTCCCTGGAGAGATGGGGCTCAGTGTCCTCGGTCTTCACAGGAGGAGGCTGACTCCCTGGGCAGAGCGGTGGCCTCCCTGCACAGCCCAGGAGTGGTGGGGGGGGACTTGAACCTGCCGGTGCTGATCGACACCTTAGGCCCCACCTTGCGGCCCCTTCCCAGTGCTCTCGTCCTTACTCCCCGCGACAGCTCGGTCGTTGTCAGCTCTGAGCCTATTCATTGTCCTTATGTGGTGAGCCGGCACAGAGTGAGACAGGTGTGTGGAGAGACCCTGCCCAGGGCTCGGATGAACTCGGGGGATTCAGTGTTCTCTTTTTCACTGCTCGTAGCAATCTTGTCATTGCTAGGTTCTTTCGTTTTTCTGGTATCCTTTAATAATTTTGAAATCATAGCTACCAGTTGAACAATCAGTGATGAGACTGCTCACACCTCTGATCTTTGCAGTACGTGGCGCCGAAGGAGATGCCCGCCGTGCTTGTTTTCAAAGACGGGACTCACTTCGTTTACGACGGTGAGTGCCAGAGCTTAGCTTGGGCGGGGCTTTGTCACCGAAAGTGCTGGACCCGTTCCAGGGCTGCGGTGCTGGCAGAGTGTCCAGTAAATGTGACTGCTGTTTCCAGCCCCCATTAGTCAGTTGGGTGACTGGCACATTTTTCTTACCATGCAGCTTCAGTTCTTCCTGTTAGTGTTTTTTTGTTTTGGGTTTTTGGGGTGGGGTGTTCTTGGTCAGGTCATTTGCCTTTTTGAGAGGGGAATCCTATGCATTTTCTATGTGTTTAAAATATTCCAAAATTAATTTTTAAAAAAGTACATTTCAGACACACATAAAACATGGTTAGTAGTGGTGATGCCCAGCATTTTCTTCCCCGCCTTCCCCTCTCCCTCCTCGACGGGAGTAGCTGCTCTTCAGCACTTCTTCCTTGAAGCAAATGTTCAGTCTGTTTTAAAAATATTTTTATTATATTAAACACACCTAATAGTAAACAGAATCCTAGAGTAATAAATCCCTGCATACCTGCGCATCACCCGGGTCAGACCGTGGCCAGGCTCTTACCTACCTTTGCTTCAAAGAAGTATCGAAAGCAAAACCTGATTGCATTTCACTGTTGTGTGCTTCAATACCCATCTCTTAAAAGGGAGGACTTTTTTAAGTAGCCACATGCTGTTAGAGCACCTAACAAAATTAGCAGTAATTCCTGACATTGTCCAGTTCCTACTCCCGCAACTCTGAAATGGTGCTCGGCGGGGCAGCGCAGCAAACTCGGAAGAACCGTTCTGTGCCTTAGGCCCCTTGTGTATTCTGTGTTTGTGTAAAACACAGCCCTGAAGATGGAGTGGACGAAGTTAAGGTTACCACCCTGGCATTTTATACGTATTAGTAGAGTAGAACACATAAACATTTTGAAGACGTATTTACACTATAATTATCCACTTTCTTTTGTTTTTAAGAGTACGAGGATGGTGACCTGTCATCTTGGATCAGCAGGGAGAGGTTTCAGAATTATCTGACCGTGGACGGCTTTCTCCTGTATGAACTTGGGGACACTGGTACGGACATACACGCAGCTCCCTGTCACTTGGCAGGATTTCTCCCTGATGGATCACTTAAGTCTGATTCTGATTCTGTAGCAAATGAATTTTAAGCTCTATGTAATAATTTCATTTCTCCTGTAGACTTGAATGCCAGTGCTCACTTAAGAGAATTTATGTTAGTATCACCGGAGCACATACTTTTGTCTGTGGGTCAGAGCTGAGCTTGAGAGGACTAACTGACAGGGCTAAGAGCAACGGAGAAGAGAGCCTGGTCATAAGGAAAAACGACCCCCCAGGAAGGTATCTTCAGGAGCTGATTTTTGTGATAGGACCTGAAGGGAACTTGTCCCACCTTTAAAGCCTGCTTTACCTTGTGAGGGAACGTGGGTTCCAGACCGGCCTGGTTTCTCACGATTACATGATCGAACGTGACAGGCACAGCAATGTATGTAGACGCAAAAATGAAAGCTGTAAGAAGCCAACTTTATGGTCTCATAGACGCAAACTAAAAAAATTATGGGATGTTAACTATATAAGTTTTAAGAAGAAGTCTTTTGTAAATTTATAACAAATTGCAAATGAGAAATAGGTCCTGCTTATCATTGTCACGTTTGTTCCTGTTCATAACTTTACAGTGAAGAGAATGGGAAAACTGAACGCTCAGTGTTTTTTAGGAGAAATAACGGGCATAGAGTTTCCGCTTCCTGGTTTCCTGCCCTTGGATCTGATTGAGAACACGAGGTGGAAATGCTCTGATGGGTTCTGCCCTGGTTTGTAACTCTCCCTTAGGATGGCGATCGGCTCTGGTCCCAGAGCCTGCCTGTTGGCGTGCTGTGTCTGGCGGCGTTCTGTCTCTGCTCATGCTTTCAGAGGGAGGCGTGTATTGGCTCAGAATTGGGATGCCACGTGGATACTGTGCAGGAAGAGGGAGAAGCGTAGGAATGCTTTCAGTACAGTCATCATAGGAGACAGCGTGGCCTCGAGGTTGTTGACCAGGCAGCTTTGGCTCTGCTTGGATAGGTGGTCCTCGTAGATTCATTTGGGATGAAGGTGCTGCGGCAGCCAGTGTTCCCTTTGTGTGTCCACCGTGACCGCCCTGATCAGGTGTCTGGTCCAGCTGTGCCCCTGCTGTCACATGGCCTGGCCACTTCCCATCCAAGCACCATACGGACTCCTGAATCTCGGTGGCTCCGACACTTCACGTCTCTCCCAGAGGTCCAGGTGCCTGCCTCTCCTGACCCCTGCCTACGTCTCAGTTCCACTCTGTCTTTCCCCACCCTCTCCTGTTCCCGGCCACACTGACCTGCAATGTCCCAAAGACCTGAGGACCTGCGCACCTTGCCCCAAAGCCCCTCCCTGCTTCCTGTTTTCTCTGCATGGAAATGCACAGCTAATTTATGTTCGAGCATCCAACTGAGACCAAACACTGCTTCCTTAGGAAAATCTTCTCCTGACCCCTCAAACTACATTCATTTGCTCTGTAACGCTCTTTGTAGCACGTGTCGCTTTCCTTCAGAACTGTTCTGATTTGACTGCACACGTATTTGTGGGTTTACCTTTCCTGCTAGGTGGTGCTTTCCACAAGTGCAGAGCCGGGTCTGTGTGCTCGTCACTGTGTCCCAGGGAACCAGCCCAGTGCAGGGACGTGGCTTGGTGCTCAGCATCGTGAGCGGCACCTGTGTGGGCCTAGGGATGGATGCTCTTCATGTTGTAGACATTCTGAAAAAGGAAAAACAAAAAAACAAAACAAAACACAACTCTTGAAGCACCTGAGAATTAAAGAAGCACAACAGAAACCAAGCACTGAATAGTAACTAACTGAAATAATATTTCAAGAGCGGAAATAATCATGAACTGACATTTTCAGCTGACGGGTAAAAGAGTGAGTCCAGATTGTGTAGAATCGAAAGACACGTTGAGCAGCATGGAACTGAGGAGGAGCGTTAAGGTGTGGGGATGGCATCGCGAGATGCTTGATCGGATCCTACGTTTCTGTCCCTGCTCTGAGCCAGAAACTGTCCCCTGCCCCGTGTTTCTGCGTGTACTCTCACTCAGCTCTCCCAGTAACTCTGAAGCGCGTGCTCATTTCTAACGTGAGCTGAGGTTTACTGAGGTCAAGTCACACAGCTGATAGGCGACAGAGTTTCGCCGTTGTTCTCCCAGGCTTAGGACGTAACATGCACTGAGGGTCACACTGGCCCCCCGAAGACGTCAGAGGGGGCTTGTGCTCTGTGCAGGGCTAAGGAACTTCTAGTCAGTTTGATTTTCTGTGCGGTTACTGACAAATAGTGACTCATGGTACCAGAGGGCAGAGCAGTGCAAAAATCACTCTCGTTACCTTCCATAGAGCTACAGTAATTAATAGTAAATGTCTTTTATCAGCTTATTTCTTATGGTTTTTGCTTCCGACAAACCACTTAATCATTTTGTGGGTTGTGTGAAAACATACAGTTTTTGAATATGCATAGTTAAATATTCACTATTGTTTACATCTTGAGGATGGGAGTTGGGAGGGAACTTACTCCTTGGAGTTAACTCACTGATTTACTTTCCTGAGTATGACGTGTAAGATTGTTGAAATAAACTTCTGGAAGCAATGTTTGCTAATTCCCAATTCACAACTATAGTAATAATTGACAAGTTTGTATAATGACGGTTGTTGAATTTACATATATCATTCTTAATTTCAGGAAAGCTTGTGGCTATTGCAGTTATTGATGAGAAAAATACATCAGTTGAACATACCAGGTACAGTGCCTTGAATTAGTTTTAAGCTTCCAATATCACCTGATTCAGTCTTTGCATGGCTTCAGATAAACTTACCATGGCGCCTTTTCCTGCAGCATTAGATAAGGCAACAGATACTAGAGTTGAGAAATTATGACGTATGATTCCAATGAAAAAAATGAAATATTTCCATGTTGTTTCTTCTGCAGATTGAAGTCAATTATTCAAGAAGTTGCTAGAGATTACAGAGACCAGTTCCATAGGTAGGTGCTGGCACCCTTACTTTTGTTTAACTGTTTCATAATGCAGTAAACCGAAAGTAGCCGTGCTTCATACTTTCCAAGATGAACCTGGAGCTGACATGCACTACCGCATGTTGCATTTCTGTACAAGTTGTCTGGACTTGAAGTTTGTTGACATGTCCCATCAACAAATGTGTGTCGCGCCTGCTTCTTGACAGGGTGTGGGGTGAGGCTTGCGGTGAGAAGACACTTGCACGCTGCTCCTGCGTTTGAGTGGAGTGACGTGAGCCGTCGTGAGCCGGGGAGGCCCGGATGCTCGCGACACGAACTCAGACAAGGGTGGAACTTAGAAATAAGCGATATTTTTGCCCTGTGCTTAAGCATTCTGTTTATTGCTGACATAAGAGACAGTCCATACAAGTGTTATATTATTTTAATTACTATTCCCTTTTTATTGAATCTTCTAATTACGTGTCAGGGATATATACTTGTATTTTTCCTGTTATGCAGAATGAGCATCTTCCGAATAGTCCTGTTTTACAGAGTGTAACTGTCCTTAAACATGTTTCAGTTAGAAAAGCTTATATTGCCTTTTTAAATACATATAAACAATATCTTAGGATTTGTCTAACTTTACCTACGTGTGTTTAAATCTCAAACACCTATAGGAATATACACTTTTCTACATTACTGTATGTGATTTGTATGTTAAATGTTTAGTGTTTACGTGCTTACCAGGCTCAGTTCTTTTTTGTGTTAAATACTGCTTTCTTTCTCTCTTTTGTTCCCTATGGTTGTTATCGGTTAGAGATTTTCAGTTTGGACACATGGATGGGAATGACTATATAAATTCCTTGCTGATGGAGTAAGTACTAACTGATTAAATGATATTACTATCAATTCTATCCATTTTTTAAATTTCTGTTTCTGATAGACAGAAGGACTGGTAGCTGAAAAAAGCAGACATTTGGTGGATGCTGATACAGACATTCTCCCATTAAATATTTCACTTTAGCATTTAAATCTGTATTTACAACTTTCACATTGTTCTATACTAAAAAAGTGTGTCTGAAGTCAGTTAATAATTTATATTATTTTGAAAAGAGGATATTCAGAAACTTAAAAATTTTATAATTTTTTTTCATATACAACTTAAGTTCAGTTTTAATGAAGAAGTTTAAGTAGAAACATTTTAATATTCAAGAATTAATTACCATCCTAGAAGAATTTAACAGACTAAAATAACTATAGGGAAAATACAGAAATTTCATCAATTATATTTATGATGTAAAGTTCTGATTTGTCTCTTCATGAAGTTTATATTAGGAATCATTTGCCTTACCTATAATAAATTAACACATTCCAAATAAGAACCCGCTCAATTCAGTGGACATTTAGCGAGTATTTATGTCATGTACTGTGTTTGGCACTGTTGATGCAAAAAAATCAGTACGTTGGAGTCTCTGTCTGCAGATGCTTACAGTACACTGGGCAAGGCTGCAGGGTTGCCGCTGAAAAGGTCTGTGTGTTCTGGAGCCAGAGCGATTCCCACCCGCACCCGATTGCACATGGACGTGGAAGGCCTCGGGAAGCGCCTGCCAGAGGAGGCACTGATTAAGAGAAGTTCTAAAGAATGAGAAGTTAGCTGGAGGATGGATGCAGAGGGGTTATTTCCCACAGGGCACAAAAGCAAATCCAAGCCGTGGTAGCACAGGGGTTGCTTAGGAGCCAGGTGGAGTGGTCCAGGAGCCCCAGACGTGAAGGCGGGGCAAGCTCCCTGCAGACCGGCGCCCTGTCTGGCGGAGTCAGGGGCCCAGTGCGGCGTGTCTGTCTCCAGCTTTGCCCAGTAGCACAGGAGTAGTGAACCCTTTGTTCATCCATGTGGTGCCTTGGGCTAAATTGGAGTCTGTCGTTTTCCAGGTAGCACGGCGGGGAAATAAACCTAACTTACAAGCTCAAAAGGACATTCGTAATTTCCAGTTAAAAGCCTAAAGTCATAAAGCAGTGTTACCTTTTGTTTTCATTTATATTCAACTTTTTATTCCTCTTGCTCCAATTTGAGAGGGTTTACCAGAGATGCAAAGTACAGGATAATATATAGTGAAGAAATCAAGACGAAGGAAAATAAAATAAAGACTTTGTATAATTATTAAAGGTACTTGAAAAGTTGGGCCATGAATTTTTAATACTCAGTACAAGGGAGAAAAACATTGTTTGCATGTCTCTGCCTATAAAATACTTGCCTGAAGGAGTATGACCGACACTAGAAACCTGAGAGAAATTGCTGTGCTATGTAATCTCATAAAGGGTGAGACTCTGTGATAGAAACGTATT
This sequence comes from Micronycteris hirsuta, assembly GCA_004026765.1. Lineage (NCBI taxonomy): Eukaryota > Metazoa > Chordata > Mammalia > Chiroptera > Phyllostomidae > Micronycteris > Micronycteris hirsuta. The sequence continues at coordinate 46,084 of PVJI01013524.1, forward strand.
TGGAATAGGGTATTTTACACGCACACACACACACAGTGGGACTTTGGTACAACCATTTCTTGTGATGGCCTTCTAGGCAAGCCGGTGTATTGATTCAGTTAAAAAGTGTTTGCAAAAGCCCTAAGCAATTTGGGTCCAGTGAACAACTGCTTGACCCGAGATAACATTCGGAATGTGTAGAGGTGGATGGACATTGCTTCCCGTTGTTTCTAACGCGAGTCATGAGATAGTGGAATTTCTGAGCTACAGTTATGGTCAGAGAACAACAGCAGTTTCTACCACCAGACCCTTTTAGTTTGCGGTGGTTGGGTTTTTTCTTACTCATATTTTTGGGTTTGATTTTTTTTTTTCCAAGAGGAGAGAGAAGGCGTAGAGTAATGGCTACATGATAATAACTGAAAGCCCTGACTGAATTGCGGCCCCCACCGGACTGAGTAGTCAGTGTGTATTTCTGACTTTTCTAGTAACTCGGTGAGGTGGGAGTGCTGTTACTAGCGCCGTTTTATGTAGGTGAGGAAATTCCAATTTCTTAGAAGAAACTCAAAGGAGTTAAATAATGTGCCAAAGGATGCTGACAAGTAAGTTAGAGATTCAGTTCTCAGTTTCAGCCTTTCCTGCTCCCAGAGCCATTAACTCGACAACATTGATATTGGCAGATAAGTGGAATTTTATAGGTATTGATGCCTAAAATATTTTTAACTTATGGCAAATACATATTATAGAAAATCATTACATTGCAACATTGACCATATTTTTTTATTTTTTCTCAAAACTAGTATACTCTCAAATTTTGGGTCTATTCAATTATTTTGCAAATGGGTCTGTGCGTACAATTAAGAGGGACAGAATGAGGTGTCATCTGCCATTACCGTTCTTACAGTAGGGTTCCCATGTTCTCTGTCCCTGGTCTGGGCTCTGCCAATCGGCTAGGCACAGCTAGATGGGGCTCCAAACTGCCAGTTAGGTTCTGGACTGCTCCACGCAGCTTTAATGCCCTTGACCTTGGAAGGATAGTTTCTTGGCAGTATTGCCCTTGCACAGTCACAGCACAGGAAGGTGAGCCGGCTCTGCAGGCGCATCTGCGTGGGCCCTTCTGCTGCCTTCCCCTTGAGCAACCCCAGGGCTGTGTCCCAGTGTCGGGTCAGAGGGCGCGTTTCCCTCCCTGGGAAGGGTCGTGGTGTGGGGACTCCGTTACTTGTGGGTAGTCACCAGCACTGTCACCTGTTCCCACTGTGGAGTTTCCTCCTTCTGTGTACCACTTTCATATAGACATACAGTTAACTGTGAACCAGCATGTAGGTGACAAACGGGACTACACACCTTTCATGCTTGTGCAAAACCTGCCAATAGTAAACTATTCCAGTGAAATGACACATTGGTGATGTTACAGTTACCATGGCCCCTGAAAGATGGGGATGGCATACAGGATGGGCAAAAGTGGGTTTACAGT
>PVJI01013525.1:0-47453 GCA_004026765.1 Micronycteris hirsuta
TGGACGGCTGGGCCACACCCCACTTTGGCCCTATTCTGATTGTACCCCCACATTTCCCATTTGGGGAACAAGCCCAAGGGAATCCTGCATGGCTTGTCTTTCTTCTCCAAGCCTGGGAAGGGGAAGGAAGGAAACTCTGCCATTTTGTGTCGGGAGAGTCTTAAACACCAACCGTGTGACTATGAGACTCGCCCTTGCCACGTTACGGCTGCTGGAAGCATCTTCAGAGAACTCGGAATGACACTGGAAAGGTGTCATGCTCTACCGGAAGCCAACCAACTGCCTAGATGAGATCCCCTGCCAGAAGGAGGCATTGGGAGGCATGTCGATGGTCACTTTTCCCTTCCTACCCCAAGGGACTAATATAAATAATTTTGAGACGTAGGCTACATTCAATCAAAACTTCTAACCAGTCTAATTTTAAAGCACAGATTTCAAAGACTCAAAATCAACTAAAATGACTAAATAAGAAAACTTGGTCTCATTTCTTTAGTGAGAAAAGTTCAGATCATTTGAGGCTTAAGATAAAGCCAGGTTTTAGTAAATTCTGGAATCAGAGATGAGAGTGATGAAATCTCGGGATTGTTTGGTATGTCCCTGATGCCCTGCCGTGATCACTGACCCCTGGAAACCCAGGGCCAGCGAGGGAGGGGGTAAGGATTGAGGGTGGGAGGTGGGGGTGGGTGGGACAGGGGAAAGTGGTGGCAGGAAAATGGAGACAACTATACTTGAACACCACAAAAAATGCAAAGAATAGAAATAAATAAAACAAAATTTTTAAATGGGATCCAATGCCAATTACCTTGGGTCACAGCAAATGATTCAAACATGTAAGTATTTCCAGCATTTTTTCTCCTGGATTGCTGGTAATTGGGATTGGGGGTAGAGGTCCTATCTCCAGGGACACACAAGCTTTTCTAGGTCTCTATGTCATATAAAATGAGACATACAATCTTTTCCCATTTTGCAAGTTAATTAAATTTATTTTTTAAAGATTTTAATTATTTATTTTTAGAGAGGAAAAGGGAGGAAGAAAGAGAGGGAGAGAAACATCAATGTGTGGTTGCCTCTCGAGCACCTCCTACAGGGGACCTGGCCGGCAACCCAGGCATGTGCCTGACTGGGAATTGAACCAATGACCCTTTGGTTCACGGGCTGGAGCTCATTCCACTGAGCCACGCCAGCCAGGGCATATTTATATTAGAACTTTCTATGGACAATTCTCAAGAATTTTAAATAAATTCTTATTCTTAGAAACATGTAATTTATGTCTCATTGTGAATATAATCTAAGAACACAGAAGATAATGTTTGAAAACATGGCATTGTTGTAATATTGATAATTATCCATTTCCTGACATAGTTTGATAACATTAAATGGAAAAACAGCATCCCTGCCGCATTGAGTTTACTAAATCTGGTGAGCTAGCACAGTGCCGTAAGGAGACGCATTCAATGAACATATGCAAATATTTGTTGACTAGTGATCAACATGAAAGAACCCAGAGCCCCATTTCATTTGCAATAAAGATGCCACAGAATATTAATCTTTAACACACTTTAACAATTAATGTACAACAAGGGATTATACTGTTCATAGATTGTGTTGTTAGTTTTTGATACTTTTAACATTAGACCAATGATGATAGTTAAATTACAATGATAGCCAATTAAAATAGCCTTTAAGTTGAGATTAATTTTAGAATGCCACTGTGCATATCAACAAAGCTAACAATCACTGCATTTATTTTATGACTTGAAGCATCAGAGGAGAATCTAAAGGTCATTTTGGTCTTTAGCATATTGGGGAAGATGTATCTTCTCATATAGAAATGATAAGGATACTCTGCAAATGCAGGTCCTTTTTCCCTGCACAATTCTAAATGAATGTCAAGGGTATCTGAAAGAACTGTGGGTAACAGAGAAACTAAATAGCTCTATTGCATTATGCTGAACAGGCAACCAGAGTCTATAATAGTACATGGTAGACCAGACATAGATTAATGATTAGCCCACTCTGCTATCCTCCTTTTAAAGGTGGTGAGATCATTCCAGAGCAACTATATGCCTTTAACTCTAGGTAGCAGGTAGGCAATCAAGTGAATGCCTACTGATTTATAGCAATTCCTTGGCCTGAGAATAGTTTAAAGGCCTTGTACACCTTTAATTCCTAGTGTCAACCCAGTTCATCCTATAAGAATGTCTATAAAATACTTAAAGAGGTAGTTGAAGATAATTAAGCTCCTACCAACACTTCCACACTCTTATTAAGGAAAAGAAAATAGTCTGATAACAATCTTATTGCAAGTCTGAAAAACTGACTATAAAAAACAATGTCATGTATTTGTAAACAAATTCCAAATCCAGATATCACAGTGATGCAGATGTTCAAGTCCCACCCTTATCAAAAGCAAGCATAACACAAACCCAGCACTTCTTTCCACATACTTTAAAAATTGTTCTTTGAAGTTAAGCTGCTGCAATTATGTGTGTCTATTCCTGTTTTTGGTTCTGCTTCTCTGCACATGTTTCTGTCAATACTTTTTTATGTCAAAGGCCTGCTCTACCTCTGAGTCATAGTTTATAGAACAGTGTGTGGTCTGTGGCCCAGCAGAATCATCATTGCCTGGGAAATTGCTGGAAAGTCAAACTCTCTGGCACCTTCCAGAGGATTTTTACACAGGCTCAAGTTTGAGAACCACTAGTCTAAAAGACTGATGAACTTGCCAGCCATTCTGATTCAGCACACAGTAAATATACCTATTCCGTATCCATGACTGAGATTCTGTGCAATCCTGTGAGCTGTAGGCAATTAGCCCCAAGGAAACTGAGACTCCAGGAGTATAACTGACTTACCCAAGTTGACACAGGTAGTTAAGTAACAGAGCTGAGAAGTTAAGACAAGGTCTTCTGCTTTTTTAGAGAGACCTCTTTCTTCCCTCTCATTCACACCCAAGCTCTTCCATAAATTTCATCACATGAAATGTGACTCTGCTGTTTCCTTTAAAAATTTGTGTGAGATCATTACCAGCCTCATTGTGTGTGGTGGTGGGCGGGGGTGGAGAGGGAAAGGGCGGGGAGAGAGAGAGAGAGTCAGACATGGGCTGCAGGGTGGAGAGAAATGAGAGGAAAATAAGTACATAATACAAAAATTAGGTATATTTTGACGCTCTTTCAAGGGAGTTCAGCTAGATCTAGATGCAGCTTTTTGAAATTGTTGAATCAAGCAAATAGGCAATCTCACACAGGTTTAAAGCACATGGGGGTCCTTAAACTAAGAAATACACAGTTCTGTTACCCCATAGTTGTTACCCCACAACTAGGTGCTTTCCTTCCCTAGTCTTCAAACACCCATTCTCTTCCTTTTTGCATGTACCACTTGTGGAATATTTCACTGGGCACATGCTACCCATGAATTTGGTGACAGTTTTCTACTCCATAATATCCATGATATTTTTTTTGAGCTCATGTAATTATCGTGCAAACAAACAAATAAACCCAAAACCAGCACCAGATGCTTGTTAAAGGCGACAGAGCAGATTCTGCTCAGACTGCCGCAGTAAGGGGGCGAGACTGCAGTGTTAACGGAGCTGAACTCCAGCTAAGAAAAGGTGGCTGCGGTCGGGAAGGGAGAATAGACGGAACCAAGAGGGACTGTGGGGAGTTGAAAAAGGTGGGACAACAGAAACTAGAGGCCATGCAGAAATGAAGAATTACAGAATGGGGTAAGTGGAAAACCATTCAATGTGGTTGGGCAAGGTGGGTCGGGTCAACGTGCCATCCGCAGTTTGGCAGCAGTGACTTGTCTGAAGTAAAGACTCAGCACGAGGGCTGGGGTGCCTTTGGGGACACGGCCCAGTGAAGACGGTGGCCAGGCTAAAGTCTGGTCACATCTCAGTGCAAGGTCCAGGGAGGGCCTCTGTGCTGGGTGGGAGTCCAGCAGTTCACACAACTTTTTTGAGGCTTCGTTTAATTTAGCTCTGTTTCACTTTAAAGAGAGGTGAAAACATTTGGTATTTTCAATATTTCTAATTATTCTGATGGCAATTATTTAGATATTGAAAACTACTGCACGTTTTTTTTTTCTGGACAGGATCACGTAAACCTGGAATCTGTTGGACTTTCTGAATGTAGAGTAGCACTTGACTCTCAAGACCTGTGAGCGAAGCCATGTTTGAAACAAATTCCAGGGTGTAAATGCACTAACTCCCAGCTGGAAAGAAATAATTGCTGTTTAATTTGTCAACACCAATGTTTATGAAGCCAGATATTACTCCACTTGATCATCTGCAAATTATCTATTATAATTTTTACAACATAGGAAAATTACTAATTTGTTTTGTCATAGACATGAAACATAAAACTAATATAGTTCATGATAAACATAAAGCTAGATGTTTTTATGTTTCCCCTAGAATTTTGACATTACATTTGTGTAGATGTGTGCTCTCTGAATGGACGGGAGGACCTATAAAAAAGAGAGATTAGGGTTTCTACACTAAACCTCATTCCTTTATTCAGAAAAGAATATTACCAAAATTTGCCCATATTTTTGGTTTAATTCTAACTAGATTACATATTTAGTTTATCTGCTGGTTCTAATGCAGGTACTCAGGAGCTCCTGAGAGTATTCTATTTTCACCACAGAGAAGGGCATCAGAGCTAATTGTGATGACTGAGTAATCAAGAGAAACATTAAATTTTGATGATCATCTCTGTGTATGAATAAAGAAATAAGGGAACTTAAATATTTAAGATCCAAATTATTTTTAATAAAGTCACAGAGCTGTAAAACTTGAGTTAACCTAGAAAAATTAATCTATATAAAAGTTAAATCCCTTTGTGTTGACAAAACTATATGCTTCTCTAAAAAAAATTCTGCATTTAATGAATACCCAATTTTCCTGTACTCAGCCAGTCATTGGACCAGTCACTGATTTATTTATTCAATAAAAATATATTGAGCACATATTATGAACTATGAACTGTTCTAACAAAAAATAAAGACAGCTGCGATTGCTCTGGTGCTTTGAGAAAGATACACAACTAAAGAGATGAGACCCACAGTGATTCTGAATGCAAGAACACATTTGGAGCATTTAGCCCCACACCTGTGGGTACGGCCACATAATCAGTGACGTGTACAGTGTAAATGCGACAGCAGACTCAAGGAGCTCAGTGGGTGTCCCTATATTAGAATATATTAGACCTTTTTAGGACACTGACAGCAATTCATGAGGAAGAGAAAGAGGAAGTTATCTTCAGTTAGGATTTGTGAATTAGGTTATACTAGGCATGATATATTTCAGCACGTCGACTAACACTATCAAACTATAGAGCTTTATAATCTATTTTGAATTAAAATATTTAGAGAAAAATAACAGACGTGACTGCTTCTGAATTCATGAGGCTCTGACATTTGTGAGCTGCTTCCAAATTTCACAACTGCTTTTTTGAAAAGTGTATTCCTCACCTGGGAAAGCACCGCTGTAACTCAACAAAGCAGAACCCTTTTCCCGAGCGTGGCTCTCGAAGGGCCACGGGTGGGAAAGCCAGCTGTGGCTGTGACACGCACTGAGCTCTCTTCCCTCCTCAGGCCCGTTTCTAATCACTGACTTTTCTCTGCCCAGAATATTCCCTTCAACTCTAGAAACTTCCACCCATTCAAGTTCTTCCCCTCAAATCCTACCCCCGGAAGGCCATCTCAAACACCAGTATCTTTTTCGGGATGACCTCTTCACTACTCACAGCCCTGACAGCACATTTTTAACACTCATATATTATTTTGTATTGTAATTGCTTTAGTTAATTGTGTCATTATCCTTCCCAGTTTTAAAAGTCCTTGAAAGTAAAGATTGTGTCTTTTTTGTATTTGCATCTTTCAGAGAGAGAGCTCACACAAACCCTGCACATTTGTACTTAACACATGCTAGCCAAATAATCTTTAGGATTCCTTTGTATATTCCTATTCTGTTTCTCTAAAAGAGAACAGCAGGACTCAGCGTTTATTTTTTACACCTAGCTTCCCCGTCTGTATCTGTTCTATTAAAGTTTTGTCTTTTACAAACCCTGTTGTGCCCATGAAAAAATATTTAAGGAGGAAGTTACTATGGAGCACAATTGCTTTTTTACCCTGATCACCCAAATCATCTTGGTCCAATGAGGGCTGGGGAGAACGGGGTCAGATGCTTCTCTTCTGGAGAAATAGGACAAGCATAAACTGGGAAAGATACTTGTGAATGGCCACCTCCTCAGATTTACTTCTCAAGGGTTCATCAAATATAATACACCCTGCAAGTTAAAAGAAAAGAGGATTTAAATGAAAATTATGACTTCTGCTTACAACATAAAGTCTATTAGAGTTCCTTCTCTGAAATGCAGGCACTGTCCTCTGTTGAATGCCAGTTGAGGACTATTATCTAGATAAGTCATTTTGTTACATGGTTTTCCAACAGGATTCCCTTGTGGGAACAGGAAAGAGCAGGGAGATATGATATAGAGGCAGAATAGTCAGAGACTGAGAGCAAGGTATTCTGAAAGTCAAGGTGTAAGTGTTGGATCCGTCATAACTGACCTGTGTATAAGTTACACAACCTCAGTATCCTCCAGTTTTTAAATCTTCAATTGAGAATAGCACTACCTCCTTATAGGACCATTATGGAAATTAAAGCAATAAACTACAAGAAGTACTTCTTACAATATGCAAATGAATGTGCGTTTATGAGTTCATACCTTAACGGTAACTACCAACATAAAGAAAATGGACATTAAAAGTATAGATAATGTCTCCTTCATCCTTTCCAATCTTTCCTTAGTTTGAGCTTGTCAATCGAGATCTGTCTTACTCTGTTAATGAGAATGTGTGCTGCGTTAGGTTGGAGGCTTCCTACAGGACACCTGGACAGAATGGTCCATGGCGTGCAGTTCTGGCACGTGTCTCTCTGGTTATGTCAGTTTTGCAGTGGGGAAACTCAAGCATTTCTATTGGCCTCCACGTGGCTTATCAACCTGTGAAAGAAAAGGAGGCAGTCATGTCTTGAGAACAAGCCACTCTCTTCCATTGGGAAGAGTATAAACACACCATTTGTCAGCCATATTTAGGATGGTATTTCTTATGATAGCTAATATATGATGAATGATAACATACGACAAACTTCCAGATTTTATGGGCTAAACCAATAGGAATTTGTGGGTTCTCTTCAGGACTACTAACTTGGTGAAGAAGTTCCAAAATCTAGAACTCTCGAAAGAAAACTTCCCTCTAACACTAATATAGAAGTCACTAAGCTCTAGGCAATTTAATATGTATATCTGATTTAATCCTCATAACAAGACTATGATGGTGGTACTATTGTTGTCCATTTACAAATGAAATGAAGACACAGGCAATTCAATGCCTTCTATACCAGGCGCTCGCCAATAAATGCAAAGCCAACATTCAAATCCAACCATTCTGGATCCCGAGGCCTATAATTACCACACCACTCCCCTACCCTGAGGAAGTTTTCCCAAGAGTTATAAAATAAGAAGTAGTTAGTATCCAAAGTCTTCTTGACATAAAACAGGTGAATACTTTGAGTAGATTATCAAATGCCTTTTCTCTAGTTTCCTACAAACTTTTCAGAGAAAATTATCTCTAGATGCATCAACCAAAACTTGGGTATTAGGGGGAATGGTGTCTTCTCTATCAGTTACAAATGTCCTCAGTTTCCCATTCTTTTTAGAAGAAAAACTTTAAAAATGCTGATGGGTGTTCTCCCAACCCAGGGTAGTGATTCTGCCATTTCAAAGGCGATGTGGATTGGCATTAGCCTCTCTGTACCTTGAAATGTCAACACATTTGCCAAAAATAAATTGATCAGTTAAATGTAGCCAAAATATTTAGTTTATCTAAGTGTCCTACAAAGAAGAAATAGCTTACCACTGTTTTTACAGATTGAGGTAAATCTTACATATTATTGACATATGCTCTAGATTTAATTTAATACCATACTACAGATGTGCACTCTGATAAGCTTTTGTGAAATCTAGGCTAAGATGAGTAGAGTTGTTTCAATATTTATGGGGTTGAAAATGCAGAGTTAGCAAAGGAAGCATTTTAATTAAAACAATATTTCCCCCTATATGCTCAGAGTAAAATACAGGGGAATTCTTTTAAAGAACTACTACTTTTTTTTTTTCTATACAGCTTCTGGGTTTTTAGACACACTGAGAGAGATTGGGGTTTTATTTCCAATTTTTAAAAATCTTTTGATTTAAGAACTATCAAAAATAAACTCACTAGTTTCTTCTGATATTCCTTTCTCTCAACTAACTTTTTGTGACTCTTTAAGCATGGCCTTTTTAAATTGTATGTTTCAGGTATCCTGAAGATAACTTCAGTGGAGATCGGAGTTGTTGCCGTCAAAGCCATTAACAGCAACTATTACTTAGCCATGAACAAGAAGGGGAAACTCTATGGCTCAGTAAGTATCTGCTTTTGTTTTCAAAATTCACAGCAGTGAATTACCACCACAGTTTTGGAATGTCTCCCCCAGATACTGAGTAGCTTTGTCATCATTCCATAGCTAGTAAACAGAGCCATAGTGGGCAGCTCAGCAGAGTTTCAAGGGCTGGCAGGGCCGTTCTCCCAACTCTATAACCCCCCTGGCGTTTACCCATTAGGGTGCTGCACAGGCTGTTGCTGGCATCCGTCAGTCCATGCTCTGATTGCCCACCAGTCAGACTCTCCTGGGAGCATCTAGTAAGCCTGGCGTGGGCCCTGCAGACGACTCAGACAAGATTGTTGAAAACAAAGATCTTGAATTGAATACAAAACCATGTAATGTGTGTGTGTTACAGCTAAAGATAAAACAGGAACTCAGATGTTTTGTATTCCATTCAAATTTGAAATGGGGAGATGTAGCAAGAAATTCATCATTTCACATGCTACTGAATCAGCTCCAGAATTTTATTTACCTAGACAACAGACAATGGTGATTAATTCTGTCATCGAGTGGAACAGCGGGTGCTCTGGGTAGATACATCCCAGCATTCCATAGCAAGTTAATAAGAAATGTCACTTTAAAATGTGTAAATAAACTTACTTTGTTGATTAACATAGGATGGGAGTGCCAGCAGCTTCACACTTGAGTATGTGTACGGATTTAATAAATCACTGGATTTATTAAAACACATTCCCAGATATTCTGAATTAGTAAGTCTGTGGTAGGATCTAAGAATTTGCACTTGAACAAGGTCCCGGGTGTTCCTGATGCTACTGGTTTGGCAACCACAAGCTGCCAATCGTGGGAACTTGATTCCATAATTGGTCTGGATATGGAAGAGTCTTGTATTTCATTCATATCAGGTCCACTTAAAATCAGAGAGTCAGACACACTTTGGTTCAGTCCCTTTGGCTAGAGTAAATACTGTATTTTTCAGACTATAAGATGCACTTCCCCCCCAAATCTGGGAGGGGAAATGGGGGTACATATTATAGTCCAAATGGAGATGAATTATAGTCTGAATGTTATTTATGTTATTAAATATTTTACCACATTTTTTTGCTTCAAAAATTTTTTTCCTATTTTCCTCCTCTAAAACCTAGGTGCGTCTTACAGTCTGAAAAATATGGTACTTTTGGGATGGGGGGGAGTCAGAAGAATTTTAGTTAAATTTTCCATTATATATTGCTCTAGTGAGGAGCCTAGAAGCATAACAGGCTATTTTAAAACATGGTTTCATTTAGGGGTTCACATCATAATCACTTTTGAGGCTTTTTTTTCTTTTTTCAACGAACGTGCCCAGTTCCCTCCTTAATCTACTACTACCGGAATGACTGGGTAAAAAGAGATTCAGATACATACACTCAGTCAAGACCAATGCTTTAAACTCAGCTACGATGAATTTAGATTGAAGAGAAAATGAAAACAATTAATTGCATTAAAAGATTGAAATCATTTTTAATTGATAAAGCACACTTTTTTAAAAAGGTGACACCAAGGAGAAATAAATAACTCTCCAATTGACCATGTCAGAGAAGTGTTTAAACCATTCCTCCCACTCCCCCCATCCTTCTTCCGCCCCAGCTCAGCCGTGCCCTGTGCCGACGCTTCTTCCTGAGCTCTGAGGTCTGTGCATTATTTCATTCTCTCTCCACCTAAAACGGGTGCCCAGCTGCTTTCTGTCACACTGCCCCATTCTGATGATCTGCCATGGCTCTTATCAGATATTTCTCTCATTAATGTGTTCTTCATTGACTCTCTTCTAGCAGATGGTGAACTTCAAGAGGGCAGGGCCTGCCTTGTCCTCCGCCATTTCCCCAGCACTCAGACCCGCACCATCCGCAGAGCCCTGCGAAGCGCAAGCCGAGCAACCTCTCCCCCCAGCTCAGCCCGTTACAACCCACGCTCTCCACTTCCAACCTGTGTCAGAAAGAACCCATTTGCTAACCGTAGTGCACTGTCCTGTGATTCCGCATTACCGTCAGGAAGAGTGAACAATTATAACTTTTCAAATTAAGTGGAAAATTTTGTCAAATCGAATGTCCTATTCAGGATGGAACAGGAATAGGAACTTAGCATCTAGAGCACAGGTGGCAAACACCAGGCCCGTGGGCCGAATCCGGCCCTCCGCCCTGTTTTGTCCGGCCCGGCACCTTGTTTCTACAAGCTCTGAGCTCTCACTTAACTATTAAGGAATAGTTACATTTATACAGTCCTAACATTACATTCGGCCCTTTGAAGGCAACCACGAGGCTGATGTGGCCCCTGGTGAAAATGAGTTTGACACCCCTGATCTAAAGGGTATACCATCACAATACATGAGTACACACCTAATATGCTTCTTTATGCCACATGATAATGCTTGTAATTACTGCTTTCATTTTGGGGGGAGATAAATTACATTGATTTCATAAGCCTTCTTAAAAATATCGATTAGGTACCCAGAATGATTGATTAAATCAGCTCCTTATCCTATCCTATCCTCTCTTGCATATTTTCCTCTATTTCCTTTTAGAAAATGTATCTCTCTCAGATTTTCATTATTCATTTTCTGAACAATGCATCTATTGTATTACTAGTGTTCTCTTGATTGACAGAATTAAGAAAATAAATTATAAAACTGAATTTAAACAGAACAGGACCTCAAAGGGCATGATGTAAGGACCAAAGAAATGTACTGGTATCTCAAAGAAATCCAAAACCTTTTTCTAAACTAAGGCCCTACTTTGAGATCTTACTTTAGCCTAGGATTTTTAAAAAAATAACTTTGATACTTATGATTTACCTAAATGCTACAAACAATCTAGTTCCTTGGCCCCTCCTGCAGATATTCTGATACAGCATTTGAGCTGTGGTCTAAATACTAAAAACATCTGAGAAGAGGCATCTGCTACAGGTATACCTCACTTTAAGAAGCATTGACCTACACATTTATTTCAGGGAGGAAAAATAATTAAGTATCCACTGCTACTTTTCTATACATAGCAGTTTCAAATATAAAATTAAAATATAAAATTATTTGAAATTATCTTAATCCTCCCAGTGTCTAAACTGAACCCAGTTTGTTGAAATTAATATAATTATCCATGTAAAAAATAATCTTAGCTTTGAAAACCATACAGTTTTATTGATTTTTTTAATGTATTGATTTTGAGAGAGAGAGAGAGAGAAGCATCGATTTGTTGTTCCACTTACCAATGCATTCATTGGTTGATTCTTCTATGCGCCCTACCAGGGATTGAACCTGCAAACTTGGCATATCAGGACAATGTTCTAACTGACTGAGCTACCCTGACAGAGCTGAAAACCATATAGTTTTAAGCAAACTAAGATTAATAAGTAGGAAAAAAACCTTACTAATGATTTCAAAATGCAGAATTTTTATCATATTAAAATCCTTACCTAAAACTATCCACCTTTTCTTACTTTTAACCAAATAAATCATCATTTGAATGTTACTTTTAAATATTGCTTTATACAAGAGAAGCACACAGGATAAATTAATTCCAGGTAACCAAACTTAAACTAACCACATTAAAATAAACTATAGCTGTTTAGGATGATTCTGACAATTTTCAAGATTATGATCTAACCCACAGAAACCTGTATATTTAAGATACATATGTTCAGGAATTTTAAATTAAGTAGAATTTTTTTAAAAAATGAGAGAAACTATTTGAACTGCCCAGTAGAGACCTCAGCTGAAATATGCCTCTACTGACATTGGTTTGGATGGAGAAGGTAGAGCCAGAAGGAGCAAAAGCCCCAATTCTTGAGCTTCTTAACTCAAGAATTATAGTTTGGCTCTAAGGGAAAAGGACAGTTTTGAAGCTGGAGTCTAGAGATTAGTGCGGTACCTTCCCTTTGTTATTAACTCCAGAGTGAGATCCTAGATTTATGGAGTGAGTAAGACATCAATCCTTGTCCCAAAAGATCCCCTTAAAACCACATGGTCACTTGAAATGAAGCCAAAGCGTGAGAGCCATAGAGTGGAGTTTCCCAAGATCAAAGTCTTCAGGCTTCTCCAATATAGGCAGTGCTAGTCACCATATTTATGATTTCTTTGATATGGTAATTTACAAAGTAAGGTGCTCCATTTCCTTACCTTTCAGTCATTCCTAGATCTCAGAATGAAACCTATCAAAATTCCAAATTTATGGAAAATTGTAAATAATTTCCAAAATTGGGAAATCTGGAATTTAGAAGAGAGGAAGACACCCCTGCCTCCACCTGGCCTCATGGTTATCTAGATCTCTTATGGTTTGCTCTGAGCTCTGCTTTCTCATCAATGTGGGTGTATTCACTGTGGATTTACAGGTAAAGTTTTAAAACTTAAAAAGTCCACCTTTGCCCTGGCTGGTGTAGCTCAGTGGATTGAGCGTGGGCTGCGAACCAAAGGGTCACCAGTTTGATGCCCAGTCAGGGCATATTCCTGGGTTGCAGGCTAGGTCCCCAATGAGGGCCATGTGAGAGGCAACCATACATTGCTGTTTCTCTCCCTCCCTTCCCCTCTCTCTAAAAATAAATAAAATCTTTAAAAAAAATTTTAAGTCCTTTTTAAAAATAAGTCCTCCTTTTTTTGTAATTTCCTTTTTCCCATGAGACACCCTAGCTATTACTTTGAAAAATAAAAAAGATTTTAACACTACTCTTTATCATTGACTCATCACAAATATTGTTAGTGGCATGTTTGTTTCATGATAATCATCATAGTCACTTACACCATGTCATATTCAAGGCATGCCAGCTTTTTAAGAGGGCCCTAGTATGTGGTTATGATGGCCAATTAAAATAAATCATGTGCCTTCAAACACAGAATCTGCGTCTTGCTTATGAGTTTTACTCTTCTGCTGTAGATATCGCACATTAGTTGCACAACTTATGGACAAACATCTACAGCAAACAAAGCCTGGAACTAGGGTTCTATAGATGGTTTGTGTTGAATGGAATCAGGTATAGTCAGCACAGGAATAAAAGATCTTGTTTTTTCTTTGCAGAAAGAATTCAACAATGACTGTAAGTTGAAGGAGAGGATAGAAGAAAACGGATACAACACCTATGCATCCTTTAACTGGCAGCACAATGGGAGGCAGATGTACGTGGCACTGAACGGAAAAGGAGCTCCCCGAAGAGGACAGAAAACGCGAAGGAAAAACACTTCAGCTCATTTTCTTCCAATGGTGGTGCACTCGTAGAAGGCAGCGCTTGTGGGTGCAGCAGAACCGAAGGCTCTTTGGCCAGAATAGTGGGTATTCTTCATGAAGACAGTAACTCAAAAGGCAAAGACACACAGCAGACATCTGCTTGCTCAAAAAAAGGGAGTCTTGGATGGTTTTTGTACTCACTGCTGACATGTGATGTTCTTTTATTTAGTCTGTATCATGCCTTATAATTGAGACAGAGGCGGATCAAATGGGATGGAAGTTATTCCCAAGCGAACAACCTTATGGCTAGGTTTTTGCTTGAATTTTGTTTTTTAACATCTGAGATAGAACTTAAAGGACATGAAACAACCTGTTGAATGATCTTTGGAAAAGTTATTTATGGAATATGAACTCATATCAAAGACCTTCATTGCTCATTCAAGCCTAATAATCCAATGAGCAGTAAGACACGCAAGCATGTCCTGGAAAGCACTTGGGTGTTGTGTGCACAACCAAAGGAGCTTTGGGCGTGGCATTGTGGAAGCATTGGATAGGACTGAAAAATGTACCCAAGTTAGTGTAAAACTGTTCTAACAAAACAAATAGTATGGTATGCTTGTGCATTCTGCCTTCATCCCTTTCTATTTCCTTCTAAGTTATTTATTTAATAGGATGTTAAATATCTTTCGGGGTTTTAAAGAGTATCCTCAGCAGCTGCCCCCTGATTTGCTTTTTCTTTCTCTTCAGCACACCACATGCATGTTCATGACAAAGCATTTTTAGAACTTCCGGACTAGGAGCTGACATTGCAGAAGCAGAGTGAGGGCCCCGTGGGCCATCAGGTGACTTAATCAGCATGTCCACAATGAGAACCGTCAACCAGACCCATATGACAGTGCTGTGGCATGGCTTGAGTGACAGATGTCTCCCATCATTTAGAAACGTATGACTGCTAAGTCTTCCTTTCCTAAGAAATAGACCAGAAGGCTAAACTTTTCTCTTCCAATACATCAGTGGGTCTCCAAGAACATACCAAAAGAAGGAAAATTAATTGTTAAGTACACCTTAGAAGCCTAGCCTTATTATTTACTAATGATTTTCTGCCGTGTGTCACAGTGGCAGGTGATGAGGAGGCTGTCTTCGTACATTAGAACGCTAAGTGTTCCCCTGGTGCATCTTCCCCGCAGGAGGTCTCAAGGAACTTGGTTTGAAGTGCAGCTTTCCCAGGGGCTGAACCTGAGCAGACGTATCCTAGTGTATGCGTAACCATATACTGAAACCTGTTCCAGCCGCACGATCTGGTCTTTCCACAACCAAACACCACTTATTCTCTGTAAATTTGAAGAATGTAACCGTATTGAAATTCATTTTGTTAGAGCAGGCATAGGAAACAGTGCATCACGTTGTATTCTACTAAAGAAATACATAAGCCTTATTTGCAGTGTCTGTAGTGATTTTAAAAATGTAGAAAAATACTATTTGTTCTAAGTATTTCAAGTGATAACTATAAGAGTATGTTGATGCTGCAGTTTTATCTTCATATTTCTTGTTTTGAAAAGGTTTGTTTATTGTTTGGACGTGATATTTTGGTACAAGAAAAAAGACTCACTAAATGTGTCATTTTACTAAAGTTTAACCTCTAGAAAGGCTGGTGGTTTGTGATCTTCTCTTATAACTTAATTGTGTCAATGCTTAACCAGCTCTTCCAGTTAATCTGTTATTTAAGAATTAGCTTTATTAAGAAACTTTCCCATAGAGTAATCCTATAAAAGGTCATATTTTTCTCATTCCTTAAAAATTCTGGGAGTTTGAAAGAAATGCATCTGAAGCAGTAATTTGGCTTATGGCTTAAGTTGCATTTCATGGAACCTGCCTTCCAACTTGCTTTTTGACAAATGAGATACTAAAAATGTTTAGTTTTTGTGGTTTGACTCTGCATGTCAAAATTTAATTGGTAACTGAGTCTGGGAGCAATAGTGTAATGCATTCCTATCAGAAATAGATTACCTTTGTTCTTTTATTTTAAAATAATAATTGCACCTGACACATGAACATGGACCACCCACAACCCACATTAAATGTTTGATGAGACCGACATGGTATTGGATGGCCATGGTGACAGCAGATAGGGCACACGCTGGGCTCCTATTTCACACAGCCATTTAGATTACCACACAGACTGTGTAAACAGTCATCATTATGTACTCAAAACAGCCGAACAGCTTCTAGCAACATGCATCAAAGCTTGCAGAAGCCAAAAATAAAAACCATCTCCCTTTCCTCTCCCCACTCCAACACACACACACACACACACACACACACACACACATGCCCATTTACAGAGATGCAGAAACAGTCTGATAAGGAGTAATGAGGTTCTCCCGCATTTAAAAATGGCATCTTTGCTTGATCTCGAGACAGAATTCCGGTCCTCTTTGCTGCTGGATTGTGCTACTGGAGGAAAAGCAGCTCCAGCCCTGAATATTGTATATTTTTTTAAAAAATCATCACAATTTTGGGAGCTCTGCCTCTGTGGGAACTGTCCCCTGCCAACCCCACCCCGCCACAATGTCAAGGTACCTCACCCAGAAACGTGCATCCACTTGAGCTCGGGCTCCCGAGGAGACTCCTCATAAAGATACAGAATCCCTCCTTCCTCCCACCTCCCAAACGGCCGAACAGTGTATAGCATGTTACATTTAAATAAATTAATAAAAATGCTGGGAAAGGAAAATAAAATTATCGTCCTTGTTTGCTTTATTAGCCTAAAACCTCACCTGGTCCTCAAGCGAGAAGCTGCTGAGTCGTGTGCTGGCAGGATGCGGTTAAATGCCCCGCAGCCCCAAACCACCACCGAGCAACATCACTGAGACATTTGTCAGATTTCTGTAATGCTTTACACGTGTGAGGCAGTGTCCTCACTCTCATAACCACCAAATGCTTTCAGTTTTTCTCTACATATCAGGTCCACCTCGTTTACGCAGTGGACAGAGGAGGATGGATTGAATACGAGGATGGCTTGTGAACCGACGAGACCTGTGGAGGAAAGCCAGGCGGCTGCAAAATCTGATTTCAAGGGGGTAGAACAGGCCAATGACTTTGATTTGGAAGGCAGAGAAAAAACAAAATACAGAATAACTTGGATCCAGGGCCCACACAAGGTTATTGACACTATTTAAATAAACATTCATGCTGCAGAGATCTAATGATTTTGAGATTATTAATTCAGGCTTTATGCTTATCTGCAAATATAAAATTTATTTTTTCCTTATCATTGTTTAAATACAGATAGCTGTAGGAAGCCGTGATCTATTTCAGGGAAGATATCGAGTTCATTAGAAGTAGCACATTTACATGCAAATACCAGGTTGATGAAGAATTCTTTTCTATTTTACTGCACGGGACTTCGGCGACTCACCCTAAGCAGTAAGGAAACGAAGCGGGGCATTTGGAAGGAATCCCAGACAGAAAGGGCAGCTCCGTGTCCACCAGGACTAGGACAGGACACAGCTAAGACCTGTCTCCTATCAGGCTCTCATTTTGCTCTTATCTCTGATTGGCTTTATTTGCTTGGCTACTGCTTGCATCCAATTTACTTCTTTCCAACTCCAACACCCAAAGCCTTTTTCTCAAGGCCCTAAAATGGAAACATCCTAGGTGTGACTCACGTGGGCCAAGTCTGAATAACATACCAACCTCTAGAGCAATCCGTATGACAAGGGCTATGGGCCTCGTGATGACCAAGCTTCGGCACCATGGCCAGGGTGACAAGGTGTGGATTGCGGCACCCTCCGCAATGGGAACTAATGGAAAGCAGTGCACCAAAGGGCGTGCTGGGCAGTGCAAAAACATAACGGTCCTCATCTACATCTGCTTAAACGAGACTACTGACGTACACTTCTTTAAATCCCGCATTTTTCACTAATTCTAATTAGCCTTCACCTATTTATTCAAATCAGAGATTTCAAGATCTTATTCTATAATACATTTCTTTTTAATGGGGAAGATTGGATTTGTCTTGTTTTGTTTTGTTTTAAAGCCAAGAGTAGGGCCCTGATGAGAGCCAGACTCACCGTAACTCTGCAAACTTTACAGAATGATCATTGAGATGAATACAAGTTTTCACTACATAAAAAGGGGGTCCTTCTCCTAAGAATCAACCTATATCACAACATGGCAGTATAAGTATTTCTTTCAGTTTATCCCAAGAGTATGTACTAGTATTTTCAAGTATATCAACATGTAGAATAAAATCTAAAAATGAAATTCCACTTGTTTTTTTATTGTAAAATAAAAAAATAAAAAGAAAAAAAGCTGCTTTATATCTTTTACTATGTCTTGTGTACATTCAATGAGATTTAAAAAAAGCTTTATAACATGCATTTTTCTTTTCTTTTGCTGGTTAAAAAGTAATAAAACACAAAATGCCCTTATAAGTGAATAATCTACTAAAAACACCTTTGCAAACCCTGTCTATTATTTAAAATGGAATACTCATGATCAAACCAATGAGATCAGGGGAACTGATCTCATTCCTAAGTGGCGCGTAATGAACATTTCCAGGTGGCATCTCCACGACAGCAGCTACGGACAATAGTTCTGTACTCAAAGAGAAAGCCATATGTCAACCATACATTCATGTGGCAAGCATCATCTAACAGGTTTTTATTATCCTCCACAAAGCATCTACGTTCATGTTCTAAAACAGGCGATTGCATCCTCCAGAGATGAGCGCAGCACACGAAGAACGGCAACACCCCGCGTCCTCCTCACAACTGTTAACTGAGCATGCGCCTTCGCGCACCGCGGGCCGTGACCCCAGCTGCAGGAAACCAGGTGCGGCAAAGCCTCACTCTCCTAAAATTTGGGTTTAATGACCTTATACATGCCTTAAATGCCCAAATAATCTTACTATTTTCTAAATGATTTAGTTATCATGTCTGTGGTCAATGTAAGCTGCTGACAATGCAAATATTCTCAGGGAAGTCTTTCAAGGAGAGTGATATAAAATCAGCTTTTCACAAGGTGCTGTAAATTAAAAAAAAAAAAAGACTGCTTTTTATGGTTATAGGAAACATTTAGGTTAGGGGTCACTTATCGATTCAAGTCAACATTAAAAATATCTAACAGCTGGTATTTAAACACCAGACTTTTCAATAGCCATTTTTGGGGGGACAGGCATGATGAAGGTGTTCAGGCATAAGCTGATGTCTATAAAAATTACATAAGAAAATATCTGTTTGGGGGAGGTTTCTTACTAAGAAAAACAAAAAAGAAACACTGAGAAATGGCATTGCATATAGTAAAGACACAAACAATATCTTATTTATTTTCCTGATAAATTGAATATTGGATGTAAAGTGCATTTTACAACGCAAGCTTAACCTCATGCAGGAAAAAAGAAACTAAGTAGCATTTTTTTAAATAGTATTTTTAAGTCAGTTTGGCAATCATTCCTCCTTATCTTCCCTAGGAGAATTCTGCATTCCATCCTCCAAGATCTCCTGACAAGTAGTCAAATCAGCATATTTCAACTGCAACAGTTTCTCTTTCTCTTCCTCCTCATTTTTAACTCCAGGTGATGTTAAATAGCTGTGTAAAAGCTATTTCCTTAAGACTCACAAGGAAAAGATAGACTTTATTTAGACCAATATCTACTTGAGCTACTTCAAATGAATAAAGACTCCACAGTCATCTTAGCAGAGATGTTGGAAGCAATTAATTAACATTGGGTACCTGGAATTATTGTTAGTCTCCTGTCTATGTTTTTTTCATAGTTTCATTTTTTTAAGATACTATTTATTTATTTTTAGAGAGAAGGGAAGGAAGGGAGAAAGAGAGGGAGAAAAACATCAATATGTGAAAGATACATTGATTGGTCATCTCTCGTACACCCCCAGCTGGGGATCTGGCCCGTAACCCAGGCGTGTGCCCTGACTGGGAATCAAACCCATGACCTTTTGGCTCACAGGCTGGCACTCAATCCACTGAACCACACCAGTGAGGGCCCCAGTCTATATTTTTTAATCATGTTTCTCTCCATGTATATAAATATTCCATAGTGATAAAATTCATGGTTTCTAAGCATTTAAGTTATTGATTCCTACTATTGGGAAAAATACATACAAAATGTAGCCGGAGGACCTGTGGTGGGTTGGAAGTCCCGACCCCTGCCATTTGTGGCAGTTCACACCAGAGGTGGGTCCCTGGACTCACACCGATTTACAGTACCAGCTTCCATCTTTTCGGTCTTAATTTTCCCAGTAGAATTGCAGAACCAACTTTTGAATCCAAATACATTACTGAACGGGTTCCTAGGATCCTACTGTGTGAAACTACAAGACAGCTGGATGGTAAGGGTCTCCTTCTCCAAAACCTCTAGTAAATCCACTTCTAGAAACCGATAAGGATCTTCTGTAAATATAGACACATTTGCCAAACATTCTCCTTCATTTCTTTATTCCTCCTCTAACCATTTACCAGTGACGCCGATAATCTCCAGGATTCCAATGGTGCTCCGTATTTTACCCCCATCTTTACCATCTCGGCTTCCATACTCATTCTACACAACTGGGAGTTAAATAAGCAAGGAGCCAGCGGGCCTCCAACAGCATAAAATTATCGTGGGAGAGCTCCATGCTAAGTCAGTGGGGCAAATAACCCCTGGAATACTCAACATTCCAAATATCACAGGTTGGTTCTGAGGCTCAGCAGAGTTCTGTCACTGGAAAACTTGTTCAAAATTTGTCTCTTATACCAAATGCAGTAAATTAGTTAAAGTGTGGATCTCTGTTATTCTAAAGTTATACCCCAATTTTATAAATAATAAAATTACAGACCATTTCCTTTCCCAGAACTCACTGCTAGGGAATGAATGCGGGTCTCCTGATGCCAAAACCACTCTCCCCTCCATTATATTGGCACACTGCAAAAAAAATTAAAACTATACCATTGACAGCCCCATTTTTTTTTCAATTATTTAGAAATGTAATTCTAAGGATAATGAAGCTGTTTCATTTTAGTGACACATTTCTCTTTATGAATACTTTTTTGGGAGGAAGAGCATGTATTTTTTCTGTCAGAGAGAGGATTTTTAATTCTGGCTCTGCCGCTTCTAGCAGTGTAAACTTTGAAAAGTTGCCTCATTCAGAATAAGAATGAATGACTGAAATTCTTGAATACACCTGAAACCATAATAAAGATTGAACATTACCATATTTATTAACTGTTTTGTATAACAGCTAATGAGCAATAAGTACTCAATATATGCTAATTTTCTGCCCTCTTTTGGGTCAGTTGTGAACATTTATTTAAAAAATTTCTTAATGTGACAAACTAATGACTGAGTCGCCTTCAATATCTCTACATTCACTTGAGATTACTTTGTTACACAGATAGCTGGTTTAACTTATGTATTATTTCTTTCTTCTGACCATTGATTAGACCCTCACTGCATATTAAAACCCCACTTTTCAGCACTGTGGATACTGGGCTCCAGGTCAGCTCAGAGGAGGGAATGTGTGTCTGAACCACAGTTTTCCCCCCAGAAAGGTGGGCTTTCTGAGGCATCAGAACACAGCAGGCAGAGATAAAGTGGAAAGAACCCAGGCATAGACGCAGCTTTCTCACTGCAGGTAGGGAGGTGGCATTGTCTATGGACTGAAATTTATAGTATTTCCTTGAAAGGAACGAATGAACATTTCTGGAAAAGTTATATGTTTCAGTATATAGGGAACCATTCTGCACATCGTGGGAATTGTAGCTCAGTTCTGTTTAAAACTTCAGTGGGACACAAGTCGGCAAGTAGGCCCCACGTGTGTGGACAGGTTTTCCCGTGGGTGAGCCAAGCCTACATTTTTCCTAGAGCTAAGGCTTGCTCTCGCTAAAACTCTCTTACCCTGGATTAAAGCAGCAAATGCTGATTGCATATCTCCAAAGCAGCTTCCTGAAAGTCTGTGATAAACCCCTCAAGTCCAGCCCAACCCCTTTTCCCTTTACATTTGCAAAAATCCTTCTTTGATATGCTCTCCTTTGTTGTCTATCACCTAATGTGAACCTATGCATAGTAAATGAAGACCATTCTGATGTAATGTACCCAGAAAAACAATAAAAGCCTATATAAGCAGGGGTTGGGGTGTTCTCTCTGACTCAGAAAGAGAGGCCGTGTAGTCCCTACATTTTCTCCCCAGGATTAATGTGTGGATTATTTACAAATCAGCCACAGCATATAGATTCTGCAGGACAGGATCCTCAACATCAGTAAACAACAGTTTGTCAATTATTCAGCCTTTTTTTTTTTACCAACTAATACAAAGCATCATTTTCATCAACAATAGAACTGGTAATTGTCCAACCCACAAAGAACAGAGGGTATAAAAAACAGGCAAAAAGAGCTTGTGTATTCTACACTGTGTGGCACCTTCTACTGAATTCTTAATCCTTTTGTGAATATATTGAGAAATAGGAAAAAGTATGCCTACAGTTTTGTTTCCAAGAGAGCAATTCAGCATTTAGAATCCCAAGGAGAAATGGGTGGCACATTTGTCTGACCCCCTTTCCAGACCTAGGACACATTCCCCAGCCACTGAAGGCAAGTTGCATGACCCACCCTACCCCCACCTCCATGCAATCCACAATCAATGTCAGGTGGAAAAGCCTTGCCCCTTGGCTCAATCAAGGATAATTCGATGGGGTTATCCCCTGTGGGGTCAGCGAAGACATTTGTTGGGACTGCATCTCAGATCATCTACCTTCCCTCTGCCTGACCCTGCTTCCTTCACTCCCCACCCACGTCCCCGAGCTCTCTCCAGCAAACTTCCTCTGTCCCAGAGTCTGTTTCCTCTGGAACCAGATCCAAGACATCTCATAAGTGCAGTCGGTTTGTTTTTAAGGTGGGGACAATTTGACAAAATAGTAGCAAACCAGCTACTCCTTCTTCTCAATGATGGTTGCCTCCGTTTTATGAGGCAACCGTTTAATTGTGTATGAGTTTACAAAGCCAATGGGAGAGTTTAGAGAACAATGCTTCCAAGAAACAGACCAATGAGGGGGATGCTTAGGACCAGCTTGGTGAGTGCCAACAGCACAGGAGAGAGAGAATGGGGTTTCCGTCTAGTTCCAGGCTAGGAACCAAAGGCAAAGAGCACTGAGCTAAGTGCCAATATGAGACAGAGGCAAAACAGCAACGGTCTAAAATCTTTCTTTTTTGATGTTATGAAAGAACCAGCAAAGAGAACCTATGACAGACAGTTCTGTTGTGGATAAACTAAAGTTAGAAAAGTATACTCAACATTTCACACACATACCCAAAAAGTCCCTGAATATTTCCTTACAGGAAAAATAAAGTCAATATTAATAGTAAATGAGAGATGTGTAAGTATACAAACTCCATTGCAAGAGGGTTCTCTTCAATTTACCATGAGGCCGAAAGGTAAAAAATAATATTCTCAAAATGAAGAAACTTCCAAAGTATCCCATCCAAACAGTTTCTAGGACCTAAGTATTTGTATTTTATAAAGAAAATCACTGATAACAATTTGCTATTATTTTTTTTTCCAAAGTGCTATGTTGAAATTCCATTACTGAGAACCTCAAACATCATTATCCAGGACAATTCCCTATTATTATGTTGGAAATGGAACTTAATTTTAGGTTTCCAATTCCAAGTCCCAAGTGGGAACTAAATGTCACAGAACAAAATGTCACGCAATGAGATCGGATACTAAAGTATGTGACAGTGAGCAGATGTTTCCCTAACAATTACCACATAGCAAAAGCCAGTCAAAAAAATGAGGTACAGTGCTTCTCACAAGTCAAAGGGCCCCGCGTCATCATGTAGCACACTAGTATTGGCTAGTTTATATTCTGATGAGCACAGAAATACAGAATGAAATGCAAAGCATGATTATTATAGGAAATACGTTTTTAAAGAAATTATTCAAATCGGTGTCCAGGGGACAACTCATAGTGTCAACAATATAATCCAGGTGCTCAATAAAACATGAAGCAGAGGGAAATAGGTCCTTAATTAGCCTCCTAAAAACTTATCCCTGCCATCCCTGCCGGCCTCACACCTTCCCATGAACTACTCTACCATCTGGGATGCATGAGAAGAGGAAAGAAGAAGAGAAATGGGACTTAAAGAGACAGATGTTCAGCTCAGGCATAAAAATGCAGGATCAGGCCAGACCGGAGAACAAGAAGACCACTCCTCTTTACTTTGGATACTCTGCACGACCAGATCCCTGCATCTTTGTCCTTGGATTGGTTCCTCAACATCAACCACAATTTGCCAATTTCAGGAAGCAAATGATTTGTTTCAGGGCAGCTGTAGATACCACTGTTAACACTGTGGTAAAGTTACAGTGGCGGGTAGTGAAACCAAAGATGAGAAACAGAAACACGCTTCAAGCCCAGTGGAGACAGATGCCCAAACCTCCATGAGACAATGGTAAATGTTAGTTTAATGGTTTAATGGATCAGAGGAAATATTTCATAACCAAAAGTCAGAAATAGATATAGGGATTACAAAGTCTTCAGATGTGAAAATAAACTTAGATTAAAACAAGTCTTAGCTGTAATCAACATGGTATAACTAACAGTTTCACATAAGAAAACTTAAAATAATACACAATTCACATTACATGCGCAATATTTCTTTTCTGGAGACTCTAAAATATTCTGTTGATTAGTACAGTTTTATGTTAATATGCATGAGTTTAACATAGGAGAGGATAACAATTCTGGAAGTGTTTTAAGTTCTAAAATGTATCCTTGAATTTTTTCATAGACCTCACTCTTCATTATATTTAAGATATCACTTAAATAGGTGATATAAGCTACCTATACATTTTAGGTAGCTAAAATACGATATACTATAAACAGGTTGTTTTTTTTTAATTTCTGAGTTTGCTAATAAATCTTAAAATATAAAAGTATACCATGTTCCTCTTTATTCACTTTCTCAAAAATAATCATTGAAATGTTCATTTGCCTTCAGCAGCCTCAGTGTACAGAATGCAGGAAATAGGTGGCCGAGTCAATTTAAAGGGAAAAAACCCAAGATCTGTCCCTCCAAGATTTTGTGCAAAGTCCATATTCGGTGTGCGGTCAGGAGCCACTGAGTCGGCCTGACCCCAGAAGCGAGTGAGGTCCGATAATGCCGTGTTCTCACCGCCTGGCTCAGCTTCTATAGACTCACGCCTGTGGCTTTCTTTTTTTTAATGGAGTCAGTGCATCTCATATTTAGTATTTCCTGCTGCCTTCTATTTTTCCCAGCATTATTATCTTTTCCTTAGATCCCTGACTTCTCATGATGTGACAAAGTAGGATGGCTTCCGTTCGATCATTTCCGCCTCCAGCGATGTTTCCGGCTCCGTTTGTGATAGGACCTGCCCATTCATCTTTCTGGTGGTCTAGGGTACCTGGGGAGCTCTCCTGCAACACCATCTTTCAAAAGAATCAATGTTTCTGTCAGCCTTCTTCACCATTCCACTTTGACACCCATACTTAGGGATTGGGAAGACAAAGGCGTGGATGATCTTAGCGTGGTCTCCAATGACACAGCTTTGTTCTTGGTGACCTTTCCTAATTCTTCCCTTGCGGCCATTCTGAGTCAGCCTTCTCTGGATTTCTTGGCTGGGCCTCCACTTGCGTGGATGACCGAACCAAAGTCAGCATGACCTTAAACAATTTCGATGACTTCCTTGTCTATGTTAAAGTTGTGTATTTCTTCTGTAGTCAGGATTTTTGTCTTCTTGATGTTCAAATGCTATCCCGCTTTGGCATTTTCTTCTTTCACTTTCACAGAAGTTGTTTCACATCATTGCTACCTTCTGTCAACCAAATGGTATCTATACATATTAAGTTACTGATCTTTCTTCCACAGATTTCCACTCCCTGTCCTCTGAATCTCGCACTGTTTTTTGCATGATATGTTCTGATGCAGACTAAACAAATAGGAATGTGAAACCCACCCTTGTGTGACAGCTTTACCTGAAGGAAACCATTCCTTCTCTTCACATCCGGTCCTGAGAGTGGCCTCCTACCCCCAGTACAGGCTGGGCATTGGGACACTCCAGTGCCAAGGCGGGCTCGTTTCTCTCAGAGCGCCCCATAGCTTTCATAATCCATACATTTGTTTTCATTGCTGCGTGGCATCCTATGTTGCGAGAACAGCCCAATTTATTTACCAGTCCTCAAACTGATGCACCGATAGGCTGTTTATAAATTTTCGTAACTACTGATGCAGTGAGTGCCTCGTAGAAGTCCCTTTGTGTAAAAGGTCAAAAGGCCGCTTCACCGTGTAACTAGAGATGAGCGCCTTCGACCTTTCCCACATACTGTCAAGATGCTCTTTGAAGAGTCTCCAAAGAAAACATTGTAATATGGTTTGTTTTCTTGTCATTTTAAAGAAGTTCTTCCCTATCTTAATATAAAGATTTCCTCTTATAATCATTTCGAAAAGTTCTGAAGATTTCCTTCATGTTCACACTTTCCATTCCCATGAAATTTACTTTTATTATTATGTAGGATAAGGATAAAATTTTATTCTTTTTAATATGAATAGCCAATGGCATCCCTATTTAACTTCTAGGTCTACCTCTGTCCTGTATATAGGATGATAGTATTAATTTTTCCAACCAAATCAAAAAGCTTTTGAAATTGGAAGGGGTATTGTGAATAATTTCCTCAGACCACAGGCCTGAGCAGGAAGAGTCTCAGGCAAACTGAGACATGCAGGCGTTTTACTCACACCTGAAATTCAAACATGTGTGTGGGTCTGTTTTTTGACTACTTCGTTTTGTTTGTTAAAACTTATGTCTATTCCTACAGCCACAGCACAGAGTTTTAATGATTAAACATTAATAATGCCAGATAGCTTGGGGCAAGTTTGAATACAATTTTCTGAAAAACAAAATTGTATAGTGTAGAGACTATTATGTGTAAAGTTCAGATAGGAAAATGATACTTGTAGCATGTAACAATGAGAAAGATGAGTATGCAAAGCACCTACACATTTCTAAGGAAACAAAACAGTAAGAGACCACTTCACATCCATCAAAATAAAAAAGACTGGAAATTCTGATGGCACTAAGTGGTACAGAAAATTGTTAAAATGGAAAATCTCCTGTACTTCTCTCTCTTGGCAGATGGAGAAAAAAGAGAGCAACCTATGAACTCCTTCTTCACCAAAAACGTTCCAAATATGCTTCGTGGCCCTTTTCTATTGTATGTGAGTTTTCAGATTACTTTGTCCTGTTCCTCTAAAAACCATTTTGGTTCAGTTGGGAGTTTTTTCTGCTCTCAGCGGACGACATCACAGCTTGGAATTTAGAGTATGAGTAATGCTGCTTTATTGCACTAGGGGATAAATGTTCTGCACTACACTAAGGAGTAAAGGCGCCATAGAATATCCATTGCCAAACAGCCTTAGCAGGGGTGGGCATTGAGAATGAGGGAGTTCAGGTGCCTCAGATTGTCCTCTAGTATCGCAATGATGATCATTTTTTAAACTTTTAAATTAAACATTTTGAGATGCTTGTAGATACACATGCAATTATAAAAGAAATAAACAGTGAGGCCCTGTAGATCTTTCCCTAACATTCCCCAATAGTAACGTCTTGCAAAACTATAGAACAACATCCCACCCAGGATACTGGGATTATAGAGTCAACGTAGGGAGCCCTGTCCCTGCCCCAAGCATCTCGATGTTGCCCTTTCGTAGCCACACCCACTGCCTTCCCTCCCCACCCCCTTCGGAACACCAGGCAAAAAACCAGTCTGTCCTCTACTGCTATACTTCTGTCGTTTTGAAAAATGGTATATATAATGAAATCATACCACATGCAAGTTTTCGAAGAGAGAGGGGAAGGGAAGAAAGGCAAGAGGAGAAGAGAGAAGTTGAAAGCAGTACTTGGGGTTTTTAATCGAGTTATTCAAAATGCATAGCTTATTTAGGGGAAATACATTTTTTCCAACTAACGCCTTCTCTTGTTTAAACAAGCTCTCTACCTCTTCTGGTATGTGTAGGTTGCCTCATTCTTAACTATATCCCTGCCACCAGTCCCGACAAATTTGGCGAAGGAAAGACTATGGAACTCTACTAAACTCAAACTGCAGAGCCTCGTTGTCCTTCTAAATCATGATGAGACAGCAATGGTTTCCATGAACATGCTGGTTACTATTTGTTTCCTATAGAAGCACGCACCCTAGACTTGGGAATTGAGTGTCTCTTTACTGCTGACACTGAAAAAATCTCTTACCACTGTCTTCCATGCTCAGTCTCCTTTAGCACTTTGTTCTCGCCACTCATGAAATCCACAAACATGAGGGTACCTCAAGACTTTTGCACTTGCTTGTCCTACTTTGTGGAACTCTTCCCCCAGGGTATCTGTGTGATTCACTCATTTCCATCAGGTCTTTACTTTTCAGAAAGTCCTTTCCTAACTATTGTGCTTGACACGATGATATCCAACATATTGTACATTGATTTGTTTAATTTCCAATGGAATTTAAGGCCCATTAAATAGATATTTTTCCTCAATGTTATATCCCCAGAAATTGGACTAGCTCCCCTGACATGTAGTTGGCAAGTAAATATTTGTTGAGTGAAGAAACACACAGATGATGCCCTGGCTGGTTTAGCTCAGTGGATTGAGTGCGGGCTGGGAACCAAAGGGTTCCGGTTCGATTCCCAGTCAGGGCACATGCCTGGGTTGCAGGCCAGGTCCCCAGTGAGGGCCATGTGAGAGGCAACCACACATTGCTGTTTCTCTCCCTCTCTTTCTCCCTCCCTTCCCCCTCTCTAAAAATAAATAAATAAAATCTTTAAAAAAAAAAAAAAGAAACAGCCCTGGCTGGTGTAGCTCAGTGGATTGAGTGTGGGCTGGGAACCAGAGGATCCCGGTTCGATTCCCTGTCAGGGCACATGCCTGGGTTGCGGGCCAGGTCCCCAGTGAGGTCCCCAGTGAGGGCCATGTGAGAGGTAACCATACATTGCTGTTTCTCTCCCTCTCTGTCTCCCTCCCTTCCCTTCTCTCTGAAATAAATAAATAAAATCTTTAAAAAAAAAAAAAAGAAACACACAGATGAAAACAAGAATTTGCACACCCTTAGAATGCCTGTATATCCCTACTAATTGGGCTTGGGGAGATCTTACGGCTGCGTATTTGTAAGTTAGAAAAATTCAGAGGAAAATCTGGAAAACAATCACAAAGTGAATGGCAAAACAAAGGAGAGAACCCAAGTTTCAGGATCCATAGCTTAAACTCTACCCCACACCCCCATGAAGCTTTTGACAATTCCCTACTTTTGCTTTATTGTCTAAATTTTGTTTTATTATCTGCCATTCTTACATCTGTTCAACCTACTGGAAATTTTACAGACAGAGCTTTTTTTAACTTAAAATTTATAGCAATAGTTGGCTTCCTCAGATCAGATCTACGTTTCCCCAAGAATATGCTTTCCCTGTAGTATTTTGGCATTTCCCTCCCTGGCTCTAGTCGCATCCCACAGGCCGAAAGGTGTTCCAAAATGAAAAGTAACAGGAAGGAAAATGAACCAACTTCTGAAGCCTCCAAAAAAGATTGGTTTCAAGTTTCATTTGCATATTGGTGTGGATTAGTCGGGAGAGGTGAAGGGGGAGGGTTACTATTTTATTCAGTCTAAGCATTGAGGTGTGAGATATTTCTCTGTTAAGCTATTCTTAACGTTTCTTTATTGAAATATCTCCTGGTTCTTGCTGACAATTTATTTTTAACCAGGTTTCCTTCATGCACATTCAGGGAATTTCCTTAACAGGAGCCAGAACATGCTTAACGTCATCAGGATGGACCTCGTTAAACACGGGACAGATGCTGGTTTTTCCATAATACATAAAAGTCTTGTAAAACTTCTTTTTAATTGAGCATGAAATATATAACAGATTTGTTGCCACCTATGTAGAATGACATAGTCAAGAATAAATAGACATGATAGTGTACATACACCCACACACACATAATCGTTTTTTCAAAGATTTGGGAAAATAAAAAACAAATACCCGTAGAAAAGATTTTATGTGTTACTTGTTGTGCAGGTAAGCCGAACCTCAAACTCGCCACCCATGTTTGAGACAAGAACTACCTTCTATTCCTTCCATAATAGAAACCCATACTGTACAATGATGAAAATCGTTATCATTCCTGGCCTTTCTCATTATTGCCTTGCCCACCCAGCAAAACCCAAGGTAAAATAACACCACACATTTTTTTTATACTCTATTTCACAGGCCTATTAAAGAACTAGCCTCAACAATCTCAGTATATCGGAGAGGATATGGACATTGGGGCCCAACATATCTGCATGCACACCCTGCCTCAGCCATTGATTTGCTGAATTTAATGTCAGCTTACTTACAGTGAAACAGAGACTAAGAATCTTTTTGTGAAGGTTGCTATAAAGATTTGAACAGAACAAGTAGAGCTCCCCACAAAGCTCTTGGTTTACAGGAGAAGTGCAATAAATGCGAAACCGACTGAACTTTGAAAGGAAACCTAAACGATTTCTTACTGCTATTTCTTTCAAATGAAAAATTGATTTGCCCCCTAAATTTGCCAGACACATCCACCTTAATAATGTTAACATTGGAAGGGATCTCAGAGAGCAACTAGATCAATACATTCATTTTAAAGATGATAAAACAGAGGCCCTGAGAAAATAACTGATAGACAGGATGAGACCTCAGGTAGCCTGGTTTCAAAGTACTAACAAAAACTTCATAAAAAATGAAATCCGTAATTCTATGACCTATCACTTTCCTTTTCCTGTTGTTATTTCTCCCATCTCTTTTCATATAAATAGTTCTCCCTATTTGTTGGAATTGGAACCTAAATGTAATTTTACAGGTATTTTTTTAAGTCTATGGTTTAAGAAGCAGGGGAAGGAGAAATGGAGTTGAAGAAACACAGGAAAAGAATATCCTGTTGAGAAATGACTGTTGTTTATAGCCTTAAATTCTGGACAGCCAAATGTCTTCATATTTACACCCACTCAGTTGGAATTTTCTTTTCATCAGAGTAAAAGACCACTAGGCTCCATACCATGGTCTTCAACCAGGCAGGGGTCATAGAGAGGAAGAGATGTGTGTGTCAACTGTAAGTTTTTTTGCTGATTCTTCTTCTCCCTCCTCTCCATTGACAATCGCTAGATTAATTCACAGGAGCAAAAGTGGGGTGCTCAAGCACAACATTCTCTGTGTTCTGCGTGAAAAATTGTGTTATGTATTGTAAGCACTCCTACTATCTAAAAAACACACAGAGACTGTTGACCTCTCATAGTCCTTTGTCCAATGCTCGTGAGCACCCATGCAGGTGAGACAGCCCAAGGGGAGAGAAGGGTAAACAGTGAGACAACCAAGCGTGGCTCGCTCTTATGTGTACAGTGGCATTCACACATGGCCAATTAACTGGACTCTCAGGTTATATTATCCAGTTTTAATTAAACTAACCCTAAGAACATGGACAATTGGCTTTAAGGGCCTTCAATTAATAGAAGAAGAAAAACATTACTAATAAAAACATAAGGAAACAAGTAGAAAATACCAGAACTGGCACTTTTACTCCTAGAGCAAGTTTTTAGCTGCATTACAAGGTGCAAAATGGTAACTATCCAATCTGATCTGACATGGTAAGCTACATGTAGTTTTTACTTTTAATAAATAGTCTATGTCTTCAAAGTAAAGTTTTATCAATGAGCTGGAAAGTAAAGCTTTTTAAAAACATATATTCATTGTGTGGTGAGAGTAATTTGAAAATAGAGATTTGGAAATATTTCTCTCATTACACAATTTTAGGTTGAAAATTATATACATTACTTAAAAACTGGTTGTAAAAATTACAGACTTGTGATCTCTTTGAGATGGTAGCAATATAAAATGAATCATAGACAAAAAGATGATCTTGTACAAAGTATAATGTGATAAATAATATAAGTCATATTACGGAAAAGGCTGGGTACATTCTGGAAGAGGATCATGGACAAATGACATTTTAATTTGGCTATTAAAACAGGATAAGGTTTAACAGGTAATAGAAGGGGAGAAAAGAGAGCTACAGAGCAGGATTAATAGTGCTATTAAAAATGGGGGGAGGGGCAGGATTCAGGGGGAAAGGAATGTTGGAACAGTCACTGCCTCATTTTTCATGATGCTTTTATCACATATGAATGTATTCCTAAACAATTTGTTTAGGGTAGCTTACTTTTGAACTTTACATAAATAAACTCAAATTCTATGTACTTCCTCTTACTTTCTTCCCCAAGGTTGGGTGGGTTTGAGACACATCCATGTTGATAAACAGGTTGCAGTTCATTTATGTACATTGTTGTATAGTTTTATAAAAATTTCACTAATTAATCATTCAAGTATTAAGGATCTGGAGGTTTTGTTTACTTTTCCTTTCTGTTTTTGCTGCTATAAACACTGTCTAGTATGCACATTCGCCTAGGAATAGACTTTCTGGATTGGGTGCATTTATTCCTTTACAAGGTGATGCAAACAATTTTCACAGTGATGGTGAATGATTTTCACTCCCAGGGTGTTCCACTCACACGCCTCTTCACCAACGCTTTGTGTTTTCGGAATTTAAAAAAGATGTTTATAGAAATCTGGTGGTGTGAATGGTGACTAATTTTGACTTACTTTTTTATTATTAATAAATACAAACATTTCATAAGTTTATAGATCATTCTTGGTTTCAGGTCTGTCCTCAATAACTATTTCTTTTTTTTTATATTTAAATTTTTACTTGACTTCTTATTCCATTGTAATATGAAATTAGGGAACATTTTTTTATTGTTGTTCAAGTACAGTTGTCCCCATTCTTCCCCCCTCACAACCCCCCCCACCCATCCCCACCTCCTACCCTTGTACCCACCCCCTTTGGCTTGGTCCGTGTGTCCTTTATACATGTTCTTTGCTGGCCCTTCCTCTATTTTCCCACAGTATCCCTCTCCCCCCTAACTATTTCTTAAATTAATGAATAAATGAATAATCAAACCGTGTTATATCAATTCTATTAAATTACAGTGTTACAACAGGATTCTACTATTTCTCTTAGGGTACCAAGAATTTTGGAAACCCAACTAATGTCATTTGGAAGATGTTGCTACATATTATCTTTTAGGGGTTGTAGTTACCCGCTCTATATCTACCAGGGAAATGCCCCTAATGTCGTCAGTCGAACAGAGTTTCCAGCCCAAGAGAGCTCCCCTCAGATTTCCGAATGGGCCATGACCTTCATTGCCTCCCCGTCCCAAAATATACGGTTCTTCCCGTCATCACTGCCTCTCACCCAAACAATCTTTCAGGTTATGGGTTCAGGATTCCCTTCGATTCCACAGATCAAAAGATGATTTTTCCAGTATTGATACTAAAATACGGTGGTAGATCCTTGTAATTACTTCCTCCTCCTTGTTTTCACACGATCATGTTTTACTTTATCACCTTTCCTCATTACTCTAAGCCGACAAAAATCATGTAGAAAGCTGTTATTCTGAATTTATGTTTTTAAAGTAATCGTATGTTCAATAATATGCACAGGGTCCAAAACCCTAATGAATATTTTTATTGAAGACATATTTTAAAATAACATTAATGGCATAGTTGTCAGAATTTTTTGTTCGTTCTTTACACGCTTTAACATTTGGGAATGGTTATATTCTTTCCACTACAAATTTTATATATATTTTTAGGAAAACTATTTTCATAAATATATACTCACTATTGGAATTAAACCCATTTGTGTCTTTCTGCCATACTTAATAAATGTAGTTTAAATATAAAAGAAAATGTGTTTAATTAACCATTTCAATGAAAATAGTAAAAAATAGCAATTTCCAGAAAAACAAATAAAAGAATCAAGTCAATAGGATTCTGCTGACACCAAATTAAATATTCTTACTTATTCAAGTATGATCATATCATTTTTTTACATACAAATGAAGTTTCTCCTCTGAGGGCAAAGTAATTTTCTGGGGGAGCCCTTCCCCTCCATAAAATGCAGAGTACAAGAGTGATTCTTAGTGCTTCACACACTGGTTTAGTTCTCACTTGCTTCCCCTTGAAATATGTGTGTCATTTCCACGTTTTAGACATTACTGTGTGTCTGCATTTTAGAGTTCAATGTTAGAAATATTCGTTTTGAGAGTGTTGTATGTACATATTATTTTCAGCGTTATCCTCTAGCACCTTCCGGAGCATAAGAGAAAGATCAGTGCCACACCCCAGAGGCACAAACGTGTTTCATTTCCATCCTTCGGCTCCGAACGCTGAAACGCTCCCCCGAGGGGAGGAGGAGGAAGGTTGCACGGCCTGTTGGTACTTCATTGCCGGCCGACTCTTGGGGAGCACGTTTTCTATTA
The DNA here is from genome assembly GCA_004026765.1 of Micronycteris hirsuta. Lineage (NCBI taxonomy): Eukaryota > Metazoa > Chordata > Mammalia > Chiroptera > Phyllostomidae > Micronycteris > Micronycteris hirsuta. The sequence continues at coordinate 34,030 of PVJI01013525.1, forward strand.
CGCGGAGCAGTTATTGGTTTGCCCTCTCTAAGTCACTAGGCTTTCCATGTAAGGAGTTGTAAGAAAGGTTTTAATTCTGTTCCAGGAACACCGAAGTTCACCTTCACCGCCAAGAACTTCTTCCAGGGGGAATAATGTAAACACTTTGAAAACACAGTGAATTACCCCATGAGCAAAGGGGTATTTTAAAGAAAGAGAGATGAGAGAAAGAGAGCTCCCCTGAGCACCTAAGGTGAGCGGCTGATGTGTAGCATTGATGATGGCTTCAAATGGACCACACATATACCTCCCTTTCAAAATGCTAACCCATTTGATACCTTCCTTATGTTTTATCTAGTGAAGCATCTTTTTAGTCTGATTCCAGCATCTTGTAATACAACTCATATTTCCAAACTTTTTAATGTGTTGTATTTCACCCCGGATTTTTTAATACTACTAATTAAAGCTAGATATGAAGTTAGCTATTCATTTTATTAGTATTTGATAATGTGGGTACAGATGTTGAGGAAGAAATAATTTCTATATGCTTTTTATATTATGTCAATACACCTTTTGAGAGAAACTGTTTTGTTACTTCCTGGCTTGATCTTCCTTTATATGTGTGTCTGTAAATCATAGTAATTTATGTTCAATTTATACATTCACACTCACATAATAAAGAAGTTCTATTGGTTGGGCAAAACCTAATTTTCTGCATGCTAAATGCTACTATAATTTCCACAGAAATAATTTAATTACTTGGATTTTTAATTTTTTGCTATGCTGGTATTTTTCAACCCTGTGAAGGAATTTTATGAATATTTTTGTTTCAAGTTACTAAGTAACTTTGGTGGTTATCAACTAATTTTGTGTTTTTGTTCTTATGTTTGTAGTGAGTAACTCTCATACCATAGATGAGTAGCCTGTAAAATGAATTCAAAAACTTCTCAACTATAAGTCGCTGCATCAAAAGTTGGATCTACACACCCCAGGAAAAGAAAGAATTCAGCCACATCTCAACAACTTGTTGGATACTTAGATCGGAAGTTTTGTAATTTCACTGGACCAATTCTATTCATTAGTTAGAACTTACAAACGTCATTTTCCTTGTAATCTGTCTCACACTGTGACATGCGGTGAATACAGGAAAGTCCACCTATGACCAACAAGTTAGACAACCCACTGTTTAGGGGAGGTGGTAACTGAGCACCTTTAGTGGACTTGATGTGACGTATGTTTGTCTGATTATTAACCACTTACCTCTCATGAGTTTTTCTAACCGCTCCTATTTAGGAAGATACCTAAGTAACTCATTTCAATTTCCTGAAACTGATCTACCCAAGTGACACAAAGACAGAGTGACAGGACTGAGAACAGCAAATTGAGGACCTACTTTCTTACCTCAGCACCAGTTTTTTTGTTCGTTCGTTTCTTTGCCTTTCAGACATTTGCTGCTAGCAAGGGTTGATGCTGTGGAAGGGGTATGTGACAATTTTCTCTTTCCATGGCTCTGTCACTCAGGATGGAAAGAAGAGGCATGGAGACGAGACCGATGCAAGGGAAACAAAACTAAGTGTGCATCAGGTCTCAGCCTAATGTCAGCACCGGACGAGAATGGGACATGGCAACAGGGACCTTAGCTGTCTTAGCAGCTCTATCCTCAGGGCCTACAACAGTGCCTGGTAGGCAGTGGCAACAAACTCTGTCTTGACCATGACCCTGCTGGTGAATGTGGTGACATGTGAAAGAGAAAAGTTCACTTGACCTGGAGTCAAAACAGTCAAGCACATCTATGATTCTTACAGGGCTGGGACTGAGAACTAATGAGCATTTTAAGTGATTGATAAACAACCCTCCTCCAGCACGCTCCCCTGGCGTCCAAATCCTTTGAAAACCATTTCTGATTCTCTCTCCACCAACACTACTACTGTAATGCCACCAAGAATGCTTAGCTTTCAACATGCTTATTTTTTAAATATTTTCCTCCATGGTTTTCCTGTGCACAACATTTTTTTATTTCTGTTTAATGTTTTTGAACTCCATTACCACCAGGTATACGATAAGGTGCTGAGAGTATAAATATGAACGAGACATGGTTCATTCCTCAAGGACCTCACGATCCAGTATGCCAGAAATACGATTGCCATATTGCCATATGAAAAAACAACTGCTGTGGCTGGAAGTGGGAAAGCAGGCTATTATCAGGGACGTACTGTCTCCCATGCCCGTGATAAAGCAATATGCTACTGCTTTCCTTAATCTCGAAACGTAGGTTCCATAACATGTGATTTTACATCTGAGGAGTCTATATTAATAAAGGCATAACATCTTTCCAAAGCAAGAACGTGCACTCCTGGGACCCACACTTCACTGTGTTGACTGCACTACAGCACAGCTTGCACCCCTGTAACCCAAACTGCATGGTACAATTACCCCACACTGAGCTACCTCTTCCATCAGTCTCTTTACGATCCCTCCCCGTCTTATCCCTGCCATACGCGCTGGCATGAGTCAAAGAAATACAAAATTACCTAAGCTTAGATACTCTTTGGTAAGACATTTTATACATCCTAAAGTTTCTTCCCATCGTCAATGAAACCTTTCAACTTGACATGGTGACCTCATATTCTGTGTTTAAAAAAATTCAGAATTGTTACTGTGTTAAGGGAGATCCGAGGCATAATTCAAGCTGATTCAAACAGTGCTGTTACTGAAGATGCAATTAACTCAACAGGAATGTGTCCCCATAGCTATTCCAAGACTCCTGGGTGTTTAAATACATCCCCTTTGGCCACACAACAGCCTTCACCAAAGAATAATAGCAAAGTGATATTTTCTGCTTAAATCTGCTCGATAGTTCAAATACTTAATCCGTAAAATCCTATAAAGATCTACACACATTTCTACTGGTTTCATCTGAATCCGGATCACCAGCTTGTAGGTTTTTAATAATGCAATCGGCTAACGAGACACCCAAACATGAACGGCTAGTTCAAAACAACCTTGTAAAAACTAATAGATGCCATTTATGCGCACTAAGTCTTGTCTTTGATTTCACAAAATTCTTTTTCCAATGGCATCATTCATATAAAAGAAATATGTTTGTTTTTAAGTTTTTTCTTCTCCACATTAGTGGTAACTATTCACTCCTCATTATTAATATTATAATACAGAGAGTGTACTCCTCTGAACAATGGTGTGGCTACTGTGGCTGGAAAAACATAAGATTTTGCTTACAAGGAATTAGCCACCAAAGCAAATAAACTGGTTTTGAACTATACAAGCTTCCCACAAAATGTTTCTGGGATTTTTGACCTTGTTTTTCCTTTGCGTAAACAGAATTCAAGGGCTTGCCGACATGAAGCACTTAGGCTTCACTTACTAATTCGCCCTTTCCCTGTTTCCGAGCTGATGCTGCCCTTCTGTCCTGTAGAAACAATCTGATAACAGAACTTTCGGGCTGGTCTCACTTTCTTACAGCTCCAGTCCTTTAAAGTTTTTTGGTGTTTTTTTTTTTTGGCAGAGCTGCAGGAGGCTACATATCCTTTTATCTTTCCGGCAAAATTTTATATTTTAAATGTTTTATATATTTACTTTGTCATTCTTCTTGGAAAAAAATACTAGGAAATAAAATTGGCCATGGAATTCAAAGTCATAGAATGGCTCTGGTGCTGGGCCATGGGACAATTGTCTCTCACACAGATTTGTTCCCAGGCAGAGAGCAGACAGGTAACCTTACTTGTAACTTGAGGGAACTCATTTGAGTATTCGTTGCCTTTGAACTTGGATAGTTCATTTCTTCTGGGTTGCCTCGTTCTTCAAAATAATTCTGTATAATCTTGTTTCACTTTGCTTTCTGCACAATTACTTATGTATCTTGGTTCAGTATCTGACACATACTAAGTTCTCAAATATTTGAAGAATGAACAAATGAATAAAATAATATTTATAGGGAAATACTTGAGGAAAACAAAATCATATCATTATAGAACATATAAAAGCCCCCTAAAATAACTATTTAACCAGCAAATGGCTAGCTTTTAGTGTGGCTAACTTTCTACTAGAATAGTGGGTGTAGAAATACCAGATGTTTCTACTTAGGTCATTGTGGTGGCCTGAAAATAATTATTTCCTCTTTTGAGTGCCTTGAGGATATGTGGCCAAGAAAAAAATGTCCATGTCTTGTAGCTGTAGTGGAGACACATATAATGGTGCATCTATCATCAAGGCAGCTTGGGATAAACACCTTGGCAGCCTCTGAACATGGCAATGTCATATTGTAGAATGCACCTTGTAAAATACAGGCCAAAGAGTCTGTATTAAAGAGACAGGAACCCACCATGTTTAAAGTCACGGTTTGAAGAAAATTGAAGAGTAAACAAACGCTGACCCTCTCCAGACCACATCTATGCTTTACTTGCAAGTTATTCTCTATTAATAGGTTCATCCTGTAAGCAATTGAGAACGATTTTTTTTTTTTTTTTTTAAGAAATACACAGTGACATGTTGGGTTCCAAGAGATCTGAAGGTCTTTTTAACTGACTCCTTTTGCAGTCTCGTTCAGGAACTCTTTCTCTTTCTGTCTCGTCTTTACAACGGAGGAAGCATACATTTCGGGTGAGGAGAGGCCACGACGCAGATCTGTTGTTGAAAATAACAGTTCTGGGCAGCGTGTGTCGTGTGTAACCGAGGGGTCCTGGCTGCACCGTCAGCCACGAGGAATGGACACTGAGAGTATGCTGAGCCATGAGAAGTCCAATCCATGGAAGAAATCATTTTCTTTAAAGGGCTCCAAAAATCCAAGGCAAATCCTGACCAAACATCTCAATGGCATACTGTATGAGAAAAATTAAGTTTACTAAATTCACGGGTGGCCAGTCATTAAATTTTTCTCTAAGGCAGGGGTGTCAAACTCACTTTCATCGGGGGCCACATCAGCCTCATGGTTGCCTTCAAAGGGCCGAATGTAACTTTAGGACTGTGTAAATGTAACTACGCCTTATCTAGGGGCAAGGAGCTCCACGCTGCCTCCGGGTAGAAACAGGGTGCCTGGCCGGATAAAACGAGGTGGAGGGCCAGATTCGGCCTGGGGGCCTTGTGTTTGCCACCTGTGTTCTAGACTTTCAGTTCAGTCAAATTGTTCATTACTAGTATATAAATATACAATTGATTGTATTCTGACCTTATATTCTGTGACTGTGCTCAACTCACTTTTTAGTTCTAACACCTTTTTTGTAGACTGCAGAGTTTTCATAGATAATCATATCCTCTGTGAATAAGGAGTTGTCTCTCTTTCTTTCCATTCTGTATGACATTTATCTGCTTGTCTACTTTTGTTTTCCTGCCTTTCTTCTACATAATTTACTCACTTTTAATCACTTCCTTTTACTTACTTTTCTCACTGCTGGGCTGGGATCACTGCGTGAGGCTGGACTAGTAGTGACTGTGACAGTGAGTATACATCCCCTCCCCCCACTTAAGGGGGAAGAACTCAGTTCTTCACAAATAAATGTTATGTTGGCTCTATTTTATTTATTTGGCATATTCCTTCATTATGTTGAGAAAAAGTAACCATTTTTCCTAGTTTTTTCCTTTTTTATTTAATCTTTATTGAGTTTTTCCCGTTACCACTGAGTTCCTTTATACCTTCCTCCCCCCAGAAATCACCACACTGTTGTCCATGTCCATGAGCCCTTTTTCCTGTTTGCTCAATGCCTCCACCCACCCCTAATCTGTCATCCTGCTCTCTATCTATGAGTCTGTGCCCATTCTCCTTGTTAGTTCAGTTTGTCCATTAGATTCCACATGTGAGTGAAATGATATCGTGTTCTCTTTCTCTGACTGACGTATTGCACTTAGCAAAATGTTCTCCAGGTCCATCCATACTGTTGCAAAGGGTAAAATTTTTCTTCTTTTTTGTGGCTGATAGTATTCCATTGTGTAAATGTCCCATAGTTGTTTTATCCACTCATCTACTGATGGACACCTGGGCTGCTTCCACGTCTTGGTGACTGTAAATAATGCTACAGTGAACATAAGGGTGCTTATGTTCTTTCACATTAGTGTTTTGGGTTCCTTTAGATATATTCCCAGAAGTAGGATCACTGAGTCAAAAGGCAGATCCATTTTTAATTTTTTGAGTTACCTCTATACTGCTTTCCACAGTGGCTGCACCAATCTTCATTCATACCAACAGTGCAAAAGAGTTCCTCTTTCTCCACATCTTTGCCAGCACTTGTTGTCTGTTGATTTATTTATGATGGCCATTCTGACAGCTGTGAGATGGTATCTCACTGTGGCTTTTATTTGCATTTCTTTGATGATGAGTTACGTTGAGCATCTTTTCACATGTCTATTGGCCATCTGTGTGTTCTCTTTGGAGAAGTGTCTGTTCAGGTCCTTTGCCCATTTTTTACTTGGGTTGTTTGTTTCTGGTGTTGAGTTTTATACGTTCTTTATAAATTTTGGATATTAACCCCTTATCAGATATATGGGAAAATATGTTCTCCCATTCTGTGGTTTTCTTTTTATTTCATTGATGATTTCCTTTGCTATGCAAAAACTTTTTAGTTTGATGTAGTCCCATTTGTTAATATTTTCTTTTGTTTCCCTTGCCTGGGGAAATACATCTGATAAAATATTACTATGAGCAATGTACAAGATTTTGTTGCCTATGTTCTCTTAGGATTTTTATGGTTTCAGATTCTAACATTTAAGTCTTTGATCTATTTTGAATTTATTCTAGTGAGTGGTGTAAGAAGGTAGTCTAGTTTCATTTTTCTGCATGTATCTGTCCAATTTTACCAACTCCATTTATTGAACAAACGATCTTTAGCCCAATGTATGTGCTTACTTCTCTTTGAATATTAATTGACCTTAAAGGTATAGGTTTGTTTCTGGGCTCTCTATTCTGTTCCACTGATCTATGTGTCTGTTTTTTGCTTACTATGGACTTACAGTATATTTTCATATTAGGTAGCATGATTCCTCCAACTTTGTTCTTTTTTCTCAAGATTGTTGCTATGCAGGTCCTTTTGTGGCTCCATATAAAATTTTGAAATATTTGCTCTAGTTCTGTGAAATAGGTCATTGTTATCTTGATAGGAATTGCATTGAATCTATAGATTGCTTTGGGTAGTATAGATATTTTAATGATATATCTATGAAAGGGTATGTGCTTTCACTTATTTGTATCTTCTTCAATTTCTTTCTTCAGTGTCTTATAATTTTCTGAGTACAGGTCTTTTACATCTTTGGTTAGGTTTATTCCTAGGTATTTTATTCTTTTTGTAGCAATTATAAATGGGATTGTTTTCTTAATTGCTCTTTCTGTTAGTTCATTATTGGCATATAAAAACGCAACTGATTTCTGGATATTAATTTTGTATACTGCTATATTGCAGAATTCATTTATTAGTTCTAGTAGTTTCTTGGTGGAATCTTTAGGGTTCTCTGTGTACAACATCATGTCATCTGCAAAAAAAGACAGTTTTACTTCTATCCAACTTGGATGCCTTTTATTTCTTCTTCTTGTCTGATTGCTGTGGCTAGGATGTCTAGTACTATGTGGAATAAGAGAGGTGAAAGCAGACGTCCCTGTCTTCTTCCCAATCTTAAGGGAAATGCTTGTAGCTTTTAGTCATTGAGTACGATGCTGCCAGTGTGTCTGTCATATGTGGTCTTTATTATGTTGAGGTATATTCCCTCTAATCCTACTTTGCTGAGAGTTTTTTACCAAAATGGGTGCTGGATTTTATCAAATGACTTTTCTGCATCTATTGATAAGATCATGTGGTTTTTATCCTTCATTTTGTTTATGTGGTGAATCACATCTATTGATTTGTGAATGTTGTACCAACTTTGTGTTCCCAGAATAAATCTTCCTTGATTATGGTATATGATCTTTTTGATACATTGATGTATTCAGTTCACTAATATTTTGTTGAGGATTTTAGCATGCATGTACATCAGAGATATTGGACTAAAATTTTCTTTCTTTGTAGTGTTTTTATCTGGTTTTTTAATTAGGATAATGCTGATCTTGTAAAGTGAGTTTGGGAGCCTTCCTTCCTCTTGAATTTTATGAAATAGTTTGAGAAGCGGTGTTATTCTTCTAGGAATGTTTGGTAAAGATCCAGTCCAGGGCTTTTGTTTGTTGGGAGTTTTTTGATTACTGCTTCAATTTCACTAGGCATAATCTGTCTATTCAGATTCTCTGATTCTTTCTTATTTAGTTTTTGAAGATTGTAGGTTTCTAGGAATTTATCCGTTTCATCCAGATTGTCCAGTTTTTTGGCTTATAATTGTTCATAATATTTCTAACAATCCTTTGTATTTCTTTAGTGACAGTTGCTATTTCTTCTCTCTCATTTCTAATTTTATTTATTTGGGTCATTTATCTTTTTTTCTTGATTAGTCTGGTTAAAGGTTTGTCAATCTTGTTTATCTTTTCAAAGAACCAGCTCTTGGACGCATTGATCTTTTTGTATTGTCTTTTTTTAGACTCTACATCATTTACTTCTGCTCTAATCTTTATTATTTCCTTCCTTCTTCTCACTTTGGACTTTGTTTATTGTTCTTTTTCAAGTTCCTTTAAGTGTGAAGTTAGATTGTTTATTTGAGCTTTTCCTCATTTTGTTTTGTTTTTTTTTTTTGTTGTTTTTAAATAGGGCTGCAATGCTATGAACTTCCCTCTTAGGATTGCTTCCCCAATGTCCCACAGATATTAGAGTGCTGTGTCCTCATTTTCATTTGTTTCAGGTATTTTTTTATTTCTTCCTTGATCTCATTATTTACCCACTCATTGTTTAGTAGCATGTTGTTTAGGTTCCAGGTCTTTTTGTATATTTCAGTTTCCTTCTTGTGATTGATTTCTAGTTTCTCAGCATTGTGGTCAGAGAAGATGCTTGATATGATTTCAATCTTCTTAAATTTATTGACACTTGTTTTGTCTTAACGCATAGTCTATCCTAGAAAATGTTCCATGTGCACTTGAAAAGTATGTATATTCTGGTGCATCGGGGTGAAATGCTCAGAAAATATCAATTAAATCCATCTGATCTTTGTGTTGTTTAAGGCCTTGTTCATTTTCTGTCTGGAAGATCTGTCCATTAAAGTCTATTGGGTGTTAAAATCCCCAACTATGACTGTATTTCTGTCAGTCTTTCCCTTCAGGTCCATCAGGATTTGCTTCACATATTTAGGTACTCCTATGTCATGTGCATGAATGTTTATTAGGGTGATGTCCTCTCTTTGGATTGTTGCCTTTATCATTACATAATGTTCCTTTTTTGTGTTTTGCCTTGTTTTTTAAGTCTATTTTGTTGGACATAAGCACCACTACCCCAGTTTTTTTTCCCTTTCCATTTGCATGAAATATCTTTTTTCATCCCTTCAAGTCTTTGTGTATCTTTGAATCTGAAATGAGTCTCTTGGAGGCAGCAAATATATGGGTCTTATTTTCTTTTTTTAATTGTTGCTCAATTACAGTTGTCCCCATTTTTCCACCACTACTCTCCCCTGCCCTACCTACCCTGAACCTCCTACATTCAATCCTCCCCACATCGTCTTTGTCCATGGGTTCTTTATACATTTTCCTTGATTTGACCCTTCCCTTTTTTCCCCTCATTCTTGTTTTCTTATCCCTTCAGCTACCCTATGTCTTTTGTTTGAAACATTTAAGCAATTTATATTTAAAGTGATTATTTTTTTAATAATTACCTTATTGTTGTTCAATTACAGTTATTTGCAACATCTCCCCTCCCCTCCTCCCTTCCCCTTCAACCCCACCTCCCTCCCCAGCCTCCCTCCTCCCCCTTAGTTCCCTCCATGTGTCCTCTACCGTGATTCCTGAAAACCCTTCTCCCCATTGTCCCCGCCCCTTCCCCCCTGGCTATTGTTAGACTGTTCTTAATTTCAATGTCTCTGGTTATGTTTTGCTTGCTTTCTGCTTTTGTTGTTTATGATCCAGTTAAAGGTGAGATCATATGGTATTTGTCCCTCACCGCCTGGCTTACTTCACTTGGCATAATGCTCTCCAGTTCCATCCATGCTGTTGCAAAGGGTATAAACTCCTTCTTCCTCTCTGCTGCGTAGAATTCCATTGTGTAGATGTACCATAGTTTCTTGATCCATTCATTTGTAGAAGGGCACTTAGGTTGTTTCCAGCACTTGGCTATTGTGAATTGTGCTGCTATGAACATTGGAGTGCATAGGTTCTTTTGAATTGGTTTTTCAGGATTCTCAGGGTATAATCCCAGTAGTGGAATTGCTGGGTCGAACGGCAGTTCCATTTTCATTTTTCTGAGGAAGTTCCATACTGTTTTCCACAGTGCCTGCACCAGTCTGCATTCCCACCAACAGTGCAGTAGGGTTCCCTTTTCTCCACATCCCCTCCAACAGTTATCTGTTGCTTTGTTGTTGATGTTATTGATAGATACATATTTAGTGCCATTTTATTGTTAGATTGTTTTCTTTTTTTTTTTTTTCCTTTTCTTTCTCTTCTTCTTCTTAAAGCAAGACCTTAATATTTGTTCAGTACTGGTTAGGTGTTAACTCCTTTACCTTTTTCCTATCTGGAAAGCTCCTTATTTTTTCTTCAATTTTAAATGATAACCTTGCTGGGTCAGAAAGCATTGGTTGTAGGTCCTTGCCCTTCATCATCTTGAATATTTCATGCTGCTCCCTTCCCACTGAAATGCATGTGTTGAGTAATCAGATGACAGTCTAATTCATTCTCTCTTATATGTAACTACCTGCTTTTCTCTTGTGGCTTTCAGTATTCTCTCCTTGTCTTTAAGACTTGTCATTTTAAGTATGATGTGTCTTGTTGTAGGCCTCTTTGGGTCCCACTTGTTTGGGATTCTCTGAGCTTCCTGGACTTTTGCATCTTTGTCCTTCACCAGATGAGGGAAGTTTTCAGTCATTATTTCTTCAAATATGTTATTGATCCTCTGCTTGCTCTCTTCTCCTTCTGGTACTCCCATGATGCTGATATTGTTATCCTTCATGTTGTTCAAAATGTTTCTTAAGCTCTCCTCATTTTTTAAGATTTTTTTCTTTTTCCTCCTCTGCCTGGTTGTTTTTTTCTGCTGATTCAATCCTCTGACTGTTTATCCAGTGTATTATTTATTTCAGATATTGCATTCCTTATTTATGACTGCTTTTTTAATGGTTTCTAAGCCTTTTTTTTGTGCTGTTGAATATCCATATAATCATTACTCTAGACTCTCTATCTGGTAAATGGCTTGCCTCCATTTCATCTAGTTCTTCTTCTGGAGAATTCTCTTGTTCTTTCAGTTGGGGTCTGTTTCTCTGTCTTCCCATTTTGGCTGCTTCTTTGTATTCTTCCACCTTAGTTGTTAAACTAATCAATGACATAGCCTTAAGCTGTAATCAGCAGCCCAGCTTAAGCACCACAAGGTGGAGCAGAGTAATTCCTTCAGAAGGCACTATTGCCTCTCTTCAGGCTGATGCCACTTAGAGAGGACTGCTGTCTGAGAAAGATGGCTTCTGAAGTATGGGGAATGACTCAGCACATGGATCCTGGTGGCTGTTCCCTCAGTTCTCTCCCATGAGCCACCAACCCCATACTCTCCTCAAATGTCTCTAGTCCACTCTGCCCTGCCTCTGCTGGAGCCCAGGGTAAGTGGCTGCAAATGAAATTTTGTGCATTGGCCCTTTAAGAGGCTCTCTGCAACTCCAGTCATCTCTCCCCAGCAGGCATAAATCCTGCTGCTATTCACAGCTGGGTGTTCTCTGGGGTTTTTTTTTCAAGCTCTGGTGCTATGAGCTGGGGAGCCAAGCTTGGGGTTTAGACCACACACTTCTCAGGGGGAACCCCCAGCCACTGAAATACACTTCCAGAACTTCAGCTGCCACCCGTGGGATCCTAGCCAGCCCTCTCACACCTCCCCTGCACTCCCTAGCAGTTTTGTTGTGGTGAAGTGGTTTCTTCTGTCTGTCCTTATATATAAGGTTTTTCTCCAGCTCATGTTTAGTTGGTTATTCAGGATGCATTTTCTACAACTTAGTTATAATTCCAGATTGGTCTTGGAAGGAGGATAGTGTAACTTCTGCTTATTCCTCCTCCATCTTGGATCTCTCCAAGAGCTCTTTGTTTTCAATTAATTCTCTCTGAAATCAGCAAGGACAGAGGGGCAGGTGCCGGCGAGCTTCATCTTGCCCCCACAGTGACAGCAAACATTCCACTGAGAGTTTTATCATGAATGGATGTTCAATTTTGCCAAATGGTTCTTCTATATAAATATAACCATGTGGATTTTCTTTACACTGAGATACCAATTACACTGACTTTTAATATTATACCAGCCTTAATTACCCTGGATAAATACCACTTGATATTAGTATCATATTTTTTAATTGCTGATTTTAATTTTTGTCAAAGATATCTGCATCTCTGTTCATGAAAACTATTAGTGTATGGTTATCTTTTCTTGTTTTACCTTTGTCTCATTTTGATAAAAGGCTAATTGTGACTTCATAAGTCACAATTATGAAACAGTATGTTTTCAGTCTTCTTTTGTGTTCTGGAAATGTGTGTAGAAATGGTATTATGAATGTTTGGTATAATTTTTTTAAATATCTAAATCAATTCCACCCCACTAAACATAATCTAACATCCACAGTTTTATGTAAGCCAATGCAATTTGCACCAGAAATGGCATGTGACAACCTCCTTTTTGAGTAGCACTCCTTAATGTTTCAAAAATGTTACTTCTTAAATTGACTTTTGATTTGATTGAATTTTGATCTAAACTACAATAGGTTTGTACAAGGAAATTGGCAAGCTGATTCCAAGTTTATGTAGAAGAACAGAGAATAATGAAGGCTTGGTGAAGAAGTATAAAAAGATGCCACAATGTGCCACAAAATGTCAAGGTTTGCTGTAAAGCTGTAATATTTAAGACAATGTGGTATTGGCATATGACAGGCAAATTGATTAATACAACTAAATGGAAAGACCAGAAACAAATCCATACATATGAGAATGTGAGACTAATGACAGAAATAGATTATAACTCCCTGAGGAAATGTTGAGTTCTTACAAAAATTATTCTTGGGCTAGAGATGATAAGATCATATAGAAAATTAAAATTTAATTTAAAATTTATATTATTTATAAAAATTAATTTCTAATAGATTAAAGATAAATGTAAAAAGAAAACTTTAAAATTTAAGAAACCATAGAATACTCATGACATTGATGTATGAAAGAATCCATATAAATAAAAATAGCCTTTTCAACAAATGGTGTTGGGAAATCTGGATGGCTACCTGCAAAAAAATGAAACTCGAGCACCAACTTACACCATACACAAAAATAAATTCAAGGTGGATTAAAGACTTAAATGTAACTCGTGACACCATAAAAGTTCTAGAGGAAAACATCGGTAGGAAAATCTCAGACATTCCACGCAGCAACA
>PVJI01013526.1:0-47239 GCA_004026765.1 Micronycteris hirsuta
AAAGACAACTTACATTGTTTTCTATATGTTAGAATATATTATCTGTTTAACTTCATTGCTTCTGAGAAAATTAACTGTGATTTAGTTACCTTGCATTTTTCAAGAACTTAACCCTTGAGTAAATAACAGGTGGGTCTGCTTGCTTTGACAGTTTATGTTATAATGTCCTCAAGGATGGAGTGCATTTTAAGGATGGACGCATAAACGAAGGCTCCCAGGACCACTTACGCAGTGCACACACGTAGTTCCCAACAGTGACCTTCCCCAGCCCCAAATCATAAAGAACACAAATTACTGGATAGAAATACTTTTTCTTACCAGAAGTCTTTCTCTTTTCCTGTTTTCAGGTATGATCAATTTCATTTATAACTCTTGCCTTAATATTGTTTGAATATCAGTAGATACTTCTGCCAATAGAGACCAGGACAATCCAGAAAGGAAATAAATAATTTGAGAGTTAGGCAGAAGGAAAGCTTCTGTAGGAATAGATGCTCTCTGGAGTGGAAATCTGGTCTCAAAAGAATTCGAAGTATCTAATTAGGAGGAAGTAGCGTAGTTAAATACAGACCCAAGTACTAACTTCCTTTCCTGAAACATCTTTCTGGTTCCAGTTTTCTATTAAATTCCCTGTACTAAATACATTACAGTGTATGTTACTGACTTCCCAAATAAACTGATATTTGACATAACCAAAGACATAGTAGGTAAGAGCACTAAGATATTTTAAAGCCAATCTTCTCAAGAAAAGATGATTATGCTTTTCAAGAGGAAATACTTTTACCATTAGCCTTATTTCTCTAATAATTTTCTGCCCAAGACAAAAGTAATAAATACCTACTCATGCTCAACTAATCTCAAATAACTTTTTAACAATCCGTTTGTTTTGAAGTGCCAGTGTGTATTCAGGATGTTGCATCCCTGCCATTTTTTTTTATCACTTCTGTTGGATTTGCTGGTTCAAAAGAAATATGTTTTGCAGAATTAACCTTAATCACATGGATTGAGATCAATAGTAAAATAAAATATTACATGCTGTCAATTGAAACACTTTATCACATTTAATCTTACAGATCAGGTTTGGGAGGTTATAAATATGAACACTTCACACAAGAACAATGAATGGTAAACTACTGAAGAGGCCTATAAGACACTTTTTTAAAAAAAATTTATTTTTATTTTATTTTTATTTATTTATTTTTATTATTATTTATTTTAGAGAGCGGGGAAGGGAGGAAGACAGAGAGGGAAACAGCAATGTATGGTTGCCTCTCACATGGCCCTCACTGGGGACCCGGCCCACAACCGAGGCATGTGCCCTGACGGGCAATCGAACTGGGACCCTCTGGTTCCCAGCCCACGCTCAATCCACTGAGCTACACCAGCCAGGGCCTATAAGACACATTTTGTTGGCTAATTCCCATTTGTTTTTCCAGAAGATGTTAGGGTCTGCCATTGACTCTTCAGTAGTATGTATATAATAAGGATAAAAAAGAATATGAGTTGTTTCAAGATATTTGAGCTGGAATAACTTAAATGTATCAATATTTTAAATTACAATTTTAAACAAATAGTGATAGTGAAAGTTCATGATTGATGAGATTTTTGACTAGCTGTGATGACCAGAATCTCTCATCAGAACTTTGAGTTTGACCAAGATTATTAACTTCAAGCAAATGGGTGCTTCCTCCTCAGACAGTCTTCTCCAACTGTATTAGAGTTTTTAAGCAAAACAACCATTCCGATGTATAGAGATATATTTCAGAGGAGATCTCTCATAAAAACTGATTCACATAGTTATGGAGACCAAGAAGTCCCTCAATAGGGCATCTGTAAGCTGTAGAACCAGGAAAGCCAGAAATGTAGTTCCAGTCAAAGTCCAGCTCAAGAAGAGAGTGAATTTGCCTTTCCTTCACTTTATTGTTCCATTTGGGTCCCCAATAGATTGGATGAAATCTGTCCACATCAGTGAGGGCAAATCTCTTTACTGAGTCTACTGAATCAAATGCTAATTTCTTCTAGACACATCCTCACAGACACACTCAGGAATAATGTCTTACAAGCTATCTAGCCATCCCTAAGCCCTGTCAAGTTGACACATAAAATTAGCCATCACACCAATTCAATTACCTCAGGATCCAGTAGCTAAGCATATTTTCCATATGTGAAAATAAAATAGAAATAGTTCCTTTCTTCCTTCCTCCTTTCTGTCCTTCCCTCCTTCCTTCGCTCCTTCCTTTCTTCCCCCCTCCTACTTGATTTTTTTTGGTCATTCATTTTTCTTTTCATATTCCATTCTGTTCACCTATAAAATGAAAATGGACTCACTGGCTTGGAGTAATCAGATGTTATAAATTAATATAATTATAACTTAGAAATTAAAGTTGTATTAAATTGAATAAGAGTTGGAGTCTAAAGTAAATATGAAGGTAGAATTTAAAGAAAATTTATAAACTCACTTTTTCTTTCATATTATGATAGGCAGAATAATGCTCGCTACCCTACTCCCAAGGATGTCCACATTCTAATCCCTGGGAGCTGTGAGTATGTTATACAGCAAAGGAAAATTTGCAGATAGAATTAAAGTTGTTAACCCAGTGACTTTGTGATAGAAAGATTATCGTGCATTATCAGAGGGGATCCAGTATAATCACAAGGCTCTTTAAAAGTGGCAAAGGGAGGCTGAAGAGGTCGGGGTGGTAAGATGTAGAAAGGACGTGATACGCCATTGCTGGCTTTGAAGATGGAGACAGGAAACTATGAGCCAAGGAATGTGGGAAGCCTTGACGAGCTGGGAAAAGTAAGGCGACTGATTCTCAGAGCCTCCAGAAGGAATTCAGCCCTGCTCACACTTTGATTTTTGCCTAGTGAGACATGTGTTGAACTTCTACAGAACTATAAGATAATACATTTATACCATTTCTAAGCTACTAAGTTTGTGGTAATTTGCAGGAACAGTAGGAAACAAATATAAATATACTCTCTCTTCTGTAATACTTTCTCTTTATTGTTAATTTCTGCTGAGGAAGAATTTGCAAAGGAGTATATTTGTCCTAATGTTTGACTTATAAGAAGAGGAAGAACTGGCTAAAATGAATCAAAACTGATATTTCCTGTTGCTCTTGAAGCTGACATCTTTGCAGAATGAAAACTTTTAGAGTTGTTGTGTAGCATTTTATATCTTATATGCAAGAGCTATGTTGACTGTCATTGGTTTCTTTCTGAGTCTGGGTTGACCTAGAGAGCAGAGCCTGAGAAATTTCCTATTTTCTATTGGTTGAGGGTTGTGGGATGTCAATTCCCCTGCACTTGTGCTGTGCAAGCATCCATATCCAGTAAACTGTGGGTATCCCACTCCTTTATATCAGAAAAATACCATGATAAGCCAAAGACATGCTTGAGGCAAGATGTGGTCACCCTTTGCCATGAACTTCACCACAGCCACAGTTGCAAATGGAATCAGAAGTGAGAACAAGAGGAAGAGAGGTAGGGTACAGAAGCACCTGATACAGTCCACCTTCTGCCTGCACACATATTAAGACCAATTTGTCACTGAATCTTCAAAGTGCTGGCAGCTGCATTGACTCCAAAAAGGAGCTTAATACAAAGGATTAGTGTAACAAGCTGCAATCCCCACTGCTGCACTGGGCCTGAGGTCATAACTGGTATTCATCATCTAACTGCTTCAATACCCATGTTAGTTTTTTTTTTTACCCTCATCCAGCACTTCAGTTCCTCTAGATTGCTTGCTTGGTGGTGTGCCAATATCTTCATCCTTGTGGGATATGAGCCCTTTATTTCCTTGTCCTTGTTGAGATGTTATTGCTACAATTGGCTATTTACCAATATCACCTTGAATAGAAGCACCCAGAGACATCCAGTGAATCCCCTGTATTCCAGACATATTCTCCCTGCCTTCATTGTGTAGAGGGAAACCCTACTCCTCAAGATAATCACATTCAATTACTTTCCTCCCCTCACCAGTAAAGTAACTCCTTTCTTTGGCTGCTAGGTTGCTGGTATGAGGAACCCAAAGTTAACAGGCAGCAGTCAGCTTCCAGTTTGACGGAACTCTCACTGTTTGCTTTAGTGGAAATAGTACTCCCTTGGGTAGGAGGATCTCTAATCCTGTGAAACCTAAATGTGGGGACCGGAAGCACACATTCTGTAAGCAGACCACTGTGAATGAGGGTGAGAGGGACAAATTCTACTTCTATTCCTTGATGTCTAGACCTCTTTGTTTTAGCTATTGGGAAAACAGCACAGCTGTTTGTTTAGTTCTCATAACTATATTTTGATGGGCAATGTCCCAACTACACAGGTCTTTGTCTTGAGTTAGCACCTTAGTTGAGCCCTTTAGTAATTCCATTGTTCTAGTAGGCTGACTACTTCCAGGTGATATACTTTGTGGTACAAGTAATGGATCCCTTGGCCATGCACTGAATTGTTGCATATACTTCTCTGTAAAATGAGTCCCTTGATTTGAAGTGATATTGTGTGGGAACCCCATGACAGTAGGTTGAGTATTCTATGTGCCCTTGAATGGTGGTGCTGGCAGGGACATGGCTGACAGGGAAATCAAACCATATGGGAGTAAGTATCAATTGCGGTAATTTTGAATCACTGCTTCCTTCAAGGTGGAAGGAGTCTGGTGTAATCAATGTAGTGCCTGGCTGGTCTCAAGTGTTGGTGCTTTATCAAGGGCTTTGTATCAGGTTAACACTTTGGCAGGTTGGGTGTTCAGTAGCAGCAGGTAGACCAGCCTTGGTGAGTGGGAGACCATACCACTGGGCCCGTGCATATCTTTCTATGTCTTTCTGCCACCATGGTGACTCCAATATCGGCCCCACTATGTACGTGTAGGGGTGGCGGAGGAGATGGCTCACATCCACAGGAGGAGTCATCCTTGTTGAGTGTCTCCCCTGACTTGGATGCTTTCTGGTTGGCACTAGGATGAGATCTGTGTCCACTTTGTATCCACACCACTGGGTCCATTATATGCTTCTTCCCTAGATTATTTTTTCTCTTTATTCTTCCAAACTTGCTCCTTCCAGACCCACCAGCCAAGCCATTTGCCAATACAGCAGTCTCTGTATATTCTTCCTGAATAAAAAGTAAAAACTCAAATGTTCTGCTCTCAGCTCTGTTCATTGGAAGTATTATCCCTTATAACTGAAATTTAGAGCTACCCCCAAGTGGGGCTGTAATGCAGCAGCGGTCTGTTTTCACTTTGTACCAATACATTGTGCTGGCCCAGCTGCGAACCGGACCAAGACTTTCCTCCTCTGTCAGCTGGCTTTAGGAATACTCCCCACCCCCTCAACAAAATGGTACTTGTGAACTGACAGTTAGACATTAGCGTAGTAAGTGTGTGGGACTCAGAAGTCCTGTTCCTGTAGCTTATTTCTATCCTCTGATTTTGCTTGGACCTGATTTTGTACAATTTCCATAGTATGATGTGTTGCTGCTGCCCTCGTATGACCTTAAAACTTGGCAGATCTGAAAATACCAGTTCATGATGGGCTGCAACACTGACATAGCCATTCTGTCAGGCATTTATTTAGTCTCTCTTAGCGCTTAGTGGCAGCCAGGGGCTGCTTTGCAAAATGCATGTAGTTTCTGCCGTGAAAGCCAGTGCTTTACTCCAAACTTGGAAATGTTTTTCTACTGTAGCTTTTGTATTATCATTTTCCAGAGATCCGAGTATCCACCATGGACATCCCTAGTGCCATTGAATCTGCCAGGTTATATAGTCTGGAGGGTAGGGCAGCTCACAGTGCAGACTGGATATGCTGCTGAGCCTTCTTTTCGCTCTGGGCTCCTTTAGAAACTGGCAGCCTTCTAAGTTATCCAATGATTAAGTCAGAGAATTCCTGTTGGTCTGTTTCCTTGCCAGCATTTCGTATTAGTAAGACCAGTATATGTTGGTCCCAAATTCAAAATAGGTCACTGAGCACTCTGTCTTTTTTTTGTTGGTAAGGGATGCAAGGTGCAACTCGTCTTTTCTTTTAAAGAGAATATCCTGATTTACCCCAGATTATCGAGCTCTTAAACACTTCATGAAATACAATAAAACATGTACAATAAGTTGTTAATTTTAGAATATAGGTGTTTGATATTCAGGAGTTTGCTGTAAAATCATTCTAACCTTTTTATATTTTGAAAAATTTCATAATACAACATTGAAAAATGTTTTTATTTATTATAAAACATTTTTATTGATGTGGGAGTCCCCTTAATCTTTAGAGGATTTCTATTCTACCCTGTGATATGTATGTGACTAAGTAGGGTGTACAGAGTACTTGCCACTTTCAGCTCACCATCCCAATTAGTATGACCTCACTCAGAGAGTGAACTAATGTGATATTCTATGGAATATCAAGATGATCAAAGTTCGCCTGGACTATCTTGTAACAGAGAAGAGGAAGGTTAACGTAGAGCCCTATGGCAAGACCATGAATAGGTACTGCTATTCTTTCCATGTGGATGTGTACTGCTTGTGGTCATCCTTCCTGATGTGATTGACAAGAAAACACTGGCCAGGTGAATACTATGCCTAACTGCCCCAGAAAGGCAGACATCGAGCAAAGCATCTGAAATGGTGGCTACCACTCGTTAAGTTTAAGTAGTCTACTGTCATCATTTATAACTCATTTGCTTTTTCATCTGGGCCAAAAGGATGAATGTCTTGGGGATGTGAAGAAGCTTACCTCCTCTGACTTTCTTTTAAAATGTAACTGAATAGAATTTATTTTTTTTAGAGCAGTTTCAGGTTCCCAGCAAAGTTAAACAGACAGTACAGAGATTTCCTACTGTCCTCACACATGCACAGCCTAGCCCATTATCAACATCCCCCCCAGAATGGTACATTCGTTTCATGCAAACAAACCTGCATCAACACATCATTATTATACACACTTCATAGTTTACACTAGAGTTTACCCTTGTTAAACATTCTATGGGTTTTGACAAATGTATAACAGTTTGTATTTATAATTACAATATCATACAAATAGCTTCACTGCCCCCCAAATCCTCTGTGTTCTGCCTATTTATCCTTCCCTCTTCTGAACCCCTAGCAATCACTAATATTTTTATTTTCTTCATAATTTTGCCTTTTCCAGAATGTCATATAGTTGGAATCATACAGTAGAGGGCTTATTTTATATTGGCTTCTTTCACTTAATAACACCCTGCATGACCAAAAGAAGGACAACAAACAATTTAAAAATAAAAAACAACCAGAACTTCCAAAGAAAAATAAATAAATAAACTGTATGGAAGTTGGACAACCAAGGAGTTAAAGAAGAAACATTCATCCAGACTGGTAGGAGGGGTTGAAATGGGCATCCAGGGTGGAGAGGATGCACGGCAAGGTGGTAGCTGGTGGACTGGGCAGTCCCACATTTGTGTGAGATAAACCAGGAGGAACAACTGGGGAGTGAGACAGACTGCACAACCCAGGGTTCCAGTGTGGAGAAACAAAGCCTCAAAACCTCTAGCAGTAAGAACCTGTGGGGGTTGCAGTAGTGGGAGAAACTCCCAGGGTCACAGGGTGTCAGTTGGAGGGACCTATGTGATCCTAGAATGTACACAAACCCAACCACCCAGGAATCAGCACCAGAAGGGTCCAATTTGCTTGTGGGTAGTGGGGGAAGTGTCTGAAAGCAGGATGAGAGCCAAGCAAGAGGCATTGTTCCCTCTCTGACCCCTCTCCCACATACAGTGCCACAATGCAACGACATGGGTTGCCCCACCCTGGTGAATACCTAAGGCTCTGCCACTTACTATGTAACAGGCATGCTGAGACAAAAAAATATGGCCCAAATGAAAGAACAGATCAAAGCTCCAGAAAAAATACAACTAAGTGATGAAGAGATAGCCAACCTATCAGATGCAAAGTTCAAAACACTACTCATCAGGATGTTCACAGAAATGGTTGAGTATGGGCACAAAATAGATGAAAAAGTGAAGGCTATTCAAAGTGAAACAAAGGAAAATGTACATGGAACTATCAGGAATGGGAAGGAAACCAGGACTCAAATCAACAGTTTGGACCAGAAGGAAGAAATAAACATTCAATCAGAGCAAAATGAAGAAACAAGAATTCAAAAAAATGAGGAGAGGCTTAGGAACATCTGGGTCAACTTTAAATGTTCCAACATATGAATTATAGGGATGCCAGAAGGAAAAGAGGAAGATCAAGAAATTGAAAACTTATTTGAAAAAATAATGAAAGAGAACTTCCTTAATCTGGCAAAGGAAATAGACTTCTAGGAAGTCCAGGAAGCTCAAGAGAGTCTCAAAGAAGTTTGACCCAAGGAATCACACACCAAGACACATCATAATTACATTACCCAAGATTAAAGAGAAGGAGAGAATCTCAAGAGCAGCAAGAGAAAAGGAGAGAGTATCTACAAAGGAGTTCTCGTAAGACTATCAGCTGATTTCTCAAAAGAAACCTTAACAGACAAGAAGGGGCTGAAAAGAAGTATTCAAAATCATGAAAGGCAAGGACCTACATCCAAGATTACTCTATCCAGAAAAGCTATCATAGAATGGAAGGGCAGTTAAAGTGCTTCCCAGATAAGGTCAAGTAAGAGAGCTCATCAGCACCAAACTCTTATTATATGAAATGTTAAAGGGACACATCTAAGAAAAAGAAGATGATCAAAACTATGAACAGTGAAATGATAACAGACTCACAACTATCAACAACTGAGCCTGAAAAAACAAACTAAGCAAACAACTAGAACAGGAATAGAATCATAGAAATAGAGATCACATGGAGGTTATCAGCAGGGAAGCGGTGGGGGGAGAATGGGGTAAAAGGTACTGGGAATAAGCATAAATGGCAGGTACAAAATAGACAGAAGGAGGTTAAGAATAGTATGGGAAATGGAGAAGCCAAAGAACTTATATGTACGACCCATGGACATAAACTAAGTAGTCTTTAGGGGAGATCCTAAAGGGAGGGTGGAGGGCAGGGCAGAGGGGGACAAGAGGGAGAAAAAATGGGACAACTGTAATAGCATAATCAATAAAATATACTTAAAAAAAGAAGAAAAAAATGGAGAAAAGCCACACAACAAAGAATTGTGAACATGTTAGAAGCAACCAGGGGTCTTGATGGCTTCAGGAGTTACCCTCCAAATTTGCTTGGGATGACATAATTCCTTATTAGGGAATAAGCAAATTTTAACTGGCCCCCAATAGTGCCCCCGGAATTAAGTAGTGTTTATAAAATTCACACTTACAGTATTAAAACTCTTATTCCAGTATGGAATAAAGAAATCTGTGCATATTTGATATTTTAAACATTTGTAATTTAAGATAATTTGGCTTTTTCAAGTTAATGTCAGAATTATGATTCAAATTTTAAATGTGAAATTGAATATATGATTTAGACGAGATTTTAAAGTTAAAACTTTAATTTATGATATTTATATGATTTACTTAAGCACTTTGAAAGGGTTTGAGTCAAAAATTATACTTAAGAGGAGGTACACTTATTAATATATTCAATTTGTAAAGGAAGTTAAGAATATTTTAAGATACTTAAGTCTGTAAATGGGACCAAATATTTATCTAATGCTTTAAAATATGTTTTCTGAACAAATAAAACAAACAAACTCATAGGCACAGACGACAGTGTGGTGATTGCCGGAGGGAGAGAGGGTGACGGGGGAAGGATACAGAGGGGAAAGGGGGTCAAATACGTGGTGAGGGAAGGAGACTAGACTTTGGGTGGTGAGCGCACAATGCAATCATAGAATTGCACGCTTGAAAATTATATAATGTATTAACCAATGTCACCCCACTAAATTTAATTTAAAAATGTTTGCTGAAATGTGTTAGGATTATAAGTTCCATGTGGTGAATTTAAAAGTGTAAGGAAGTTTTGATTTTGTAACCATGATGAATTGAATATTAATTTAAAAAATTTATTGCTGTTCAATTACAGTTGTCTCATTTTCCCCCACTGAATATTAATTTTTAAACCAAAGTAAACCACTGAATAGCATTATCTGTGTACAAAGGTTACGCTCAAGTGAATAAAAGAGCTCACATTTAACAATATCCATCCTTTGAGTAGTAGTGTATGGAATACCCCCCTATCAACAGGTTGTTTTCAGACTTTCTGAAGTTGTGAAGATATCTGAGTAGGTTCAGTCAAAAGAGCCAAATTGGCTTTTAGATCTCATCTGATTATTCTCTCCTAGTCTTTTGATTCCTTGATAACTCCCTGGATGATGACGTCTTTCCCAAGTAAGGAGTAGCCATCAGGAATATGTCAACTTTTGTAAGTTAGTCTTTCTAACACTTGTGGGCAAAACATTACACCTCTTGTTTTCTCTCTTCTCAGAAGCAGCTGAACAGACTGAGTTTAAAGTTTATCTGAATATGGAACAAAGCCTGGAAAGGTTTAGGCTGAAGGGATGTTTAAAACCTTGGCAACTAGTGAAGATGAGGATTACAATAAAAGTCTGTGTGTAACCTTAACTACAGTGTTAACTAAGAAAATCATTATAGCAACATAGGTTGGTATGTTTATAGCTACTTTTCTTTAACAAAAGATTAGAAAAGAAAGGAGAAAGGGAAGTGGATGAGACATTCCTGTGATCATGCAGCCTAAAACAGTAGACTTCAAAGCTTGCGAAGAAACCATTCTTGTAATCCACTGCTTAATTCCCCTTAAGTACCAACTGGCAAGGTAAATTGGAATGACTTAAATATTTATTAGAATTCCTGGTAGGAAACTTTAAATACATGCAATGACCATCGATATAAGTGGAGGTAAAGATTTTATTTTCCCATTATTTTTCATTAAAAAATCTTTATTTTGAAGAGGTAACAAAAATTCTTAAAATACTGATCATTTGTGACTTAGTGTCATCGGTTTTGCAGATTTCCTCTATTCATTTATTTGCTCATTTTTTTTTTCATTTAGCAAATATTTGCAGGCCCCACTGTGTGCAGGATTCTGCCTGGAGTTTTAGGGGCGGAATGAGATTAGTGGCATTAGAAGTCTTTAGAAGCGGCTGCTGTTCAGTTGGCCTCTCCCGTGCCCAGCTCCTCTTAGTTACATCATTGGTCTGCTTTACTTCCTTAGCCCTTCTTCACTAGGATAGGGGGGATTTGGGAACTTGCTGTCATTGACTTGGTGTGAGGTATGAGTCTGGCTCTATGAAAATCTTTTGCTCCCTGTCGTGTGGACAGAGCTATATGTATCTTCCTTATGGGCCCTGTGTCACTTACCTTAGCCCCAGATGGGCGTCTGGGAGAGAAGGAAGAAGAGGGTCATGCCTCCTGGAAGTTTGTCTTAGTCCAGTCCAACTTTAGACTGGCCCAGCTCTTAACTGTTCTGTTGCTCGAGCCCATACCCATCTAGCACTCTGCAGATGCCATTGTTTGTCAGGGTCTCAGGCGCCTCTACCCTACCCTGCTCTACCCTGGGTTATCTTACTTTTCCTATCCTGTCCTGGCCTGTCCTGTCCTGTCCTGTCCTGTCCTGTCCTATCCTATGGAACTCGAAATATAAGACAATGTGAAAAACCAAAATACATATGAAAAAATAATCAAACACACTAGTAATCAAAGAAATGTAAATTACAGCAATAAAATACCACTTTCAAACTATCGGATTGGCAACACTATGAGATAATGGCTAATAGCAAAGGTGTCAAATGGAAACTGCTAACGTGTTCTGGCACAACATTGCAGAAGAGCGATTTGGCTGCATATTGCCTTAAAGATGTGCATGCTCTTGACACAATAATTCTACTTCTAGCAATTTATTCTAAGTAATAATCAAGTACATATAAAAAGGATGTCCACTGTGACAGTGTTTATAACATAAAAAATAACATAAATGTCCAAAAACAGGAGCTTAATAAATGATAATGCAATCCTTATAAAGGCTATTGTGGAAGAGTTAATAATATGGATAGACGTTATGATGTATTTTAAGTAAAAAATGTTTTACAGTATTATGTATCCTATCATCCCACTTTAATTCTATATGCATGATGCATGAATAGATTAAACACCAGAGAGATATATGCCAAAATATTAATAATCGCTACTACCGAATGGTCTAATTATAAGATATTTAATCCTCTCTTTAGTTATTTTTAAACTTTAAATATTTCTATCTCTTTTGTAATAAAAATATATAAAAATTAAAAATCTGAAGTATTCATGCTGGAAGGTAGAAGTGAGCTTTGAAGACTTTCAGAGTGGAGCACCTGGCAGAGCCGTGACACTCTTGCCAACATCGAGCCGCTTTCCTGGGACAACTTCAGTGCATTGATGCACTCTCTAAAAGCAAATCTAATGTGCGCTAAAAGCAAAATTTACTTTCCCTGCAGCAAAGCTCAAAAGATAATTTATTTTAATATTTGAAATAATTTTGGCATGCGGTTGTTATCTGTCACCTCTATTTCCAAGAAACTTTCCTTTTTGACCCTCTTTTAAAAAATAGTTATTCTTAGGATGTAAACCCAAAAGCGGAGACTGACAGCTGTCAGGGGGGTAGGGGAGAGGGGACTGGATGAAAGAAGGGGAAGGAATCAGCCACAGAACATGTATATGCACAGCCCATGGACACAGACAGCAGTGTCGTGATGGCCAGAGGGAAGGGGGGGTGAGGGGAGATGGAGAGAGGTGGGCAAAGGGGGAGAAAATGGGGACATTTGTAATAGCGTAAACAATAAAAATAAAGTAAAAATTACAGTTATTGCTCACTTTTATGACTGAGTATATGGAAGAGTTGGAGATGCAGCTTCGAAAACTTTTCTGTGCATATAATAAAACATGATTTAGACCTCTAACTTCTCCTACCTTGCCTCCAGTTTTAGTCACTTTGAAATGGCTTTTTCTGTTTGTCCAAGGAAGTAATTACCTTCTCTGCTCTCCTCTCAAGCCTGTAGGGCTACAACATATTTCTGTTAGGTTTTTCTGTAAAGATATTAATTCTTGAACTTTAGGAAGCATGCTTCTCTACCTCCCTTGCCCATACACATGCTTTAGGAGGTCAAGGAGAGAGTTTTATTCATTTCCATAGCACTTGTGCTCAGTGGGGTCTTGCACATAGTATTATTCAATAAAAACACGTTGAATTGGCCCTAATAGAAATTATTCTTCAAGTTCCCTTTTTCCTCCTTTCTTTTTTCCTTGCTTTCATAATACCATAAATACTCATTGAATTCCTCTTATGAGCCAGACAGCATGCTAAGCAAGTACCAAGGTATATATTCATCACACCTGGTTTCAAGAAGCCCACAAGCAAAGCCATGTAGTTGAAAAGTTAGGTCCTGTTCCTACCTCTTGGTTTTTCAAAGTAATTTGGGAAGATTAGCTTAAGAGAGTGTCCTAAGTGTATACCTTTCTTGCTGCCCCAAATGCCACAGAATGACAGAAATAATATTTTACAGTAAAAAATCAGTTGGCTGGGAAGAATGCTAATACCAGACCAGAAATCTTAAAGAACTCTTAAATATTAAAACCAACCAACCAGACCGCCGGCCAACAAATGACCAAACCAATTGCGTAAGATCAGATCATGGGAGAAATAATCTGCAGAAAATATGGCCCAAAACATGCCAAAAGAGTACTTTTCCCAGGGTGGGAACAATTCTGGAGAAAGCCAAGCTCAGAGTCAGTAATTACTAGGGGAAGGAAGGATTGCTGGGCACACATTTGAATGTGTAGTTGGCAGCTCCTTTTGTTGCTGCTGGGCAGTCCCCCTCTCTTCTCTCTCCCACCTGTGCTGATTTTGGGCCGCAGCTGAGCTGGCCCACAGGCTAAGTGAGAGGGCTCTGGAGCCAGGGCAGGGAGTTGCCCCAGGCAGTTACTCTTTTCCCTCCAGGAAGGCTGGGGAACCTCTACACTCAGAAAATAAAATACCAGTAAGCTCTTGGCAGTACATCCTTTCTTTCCCCCATAATTACTGAAGCTGGCTTAAGTAAACACAGCAAGCAGGTGTACAGAGATTTTCAGATATCAGCCCACATTCTTGAATAATAGGACAAACAGAAGAATTTAAAATAAGTACAATTAATATCAGAGAATTCCAAGAGATGACTGCATCCATAAAAATAACAACTAGAGATATTGGACATTAAATATTTGTCACAAAAGATGAATATCCTCAATATATGAAGAGTTCCTGTAAATCAATAAAACCCCAATGATGGGGAAAATGGGTGAGGATATAAATGGTTCCTAAATATTTGACAATATGCTTAGCTTCACTCATGGTAAGAAAAGTGCAAACTAAAAATACAATCAGATAACATTTTGACCTATAAAATTAGTAAAGTTTGAATGCATTGAAAATACACTGATTTGGCTAAAGCAAGAGAAAATAAGCTCCCATATGTTGCTTGCTGAAAGTAAGATCAGCATAATCTGTATGAAGAGCAGTTAGGACAGTTAGTCAATACATGCCAAGTAATAAAATGCCCTTGACCTAGCAATTGCAGGGCTGGGAAGTTAGGTTACAGATGTGCATGTACACAGATGAAATTTTACTTGAATGTATATAAAGATATTAATTGTATATAAAGAATTTTTTGGATTAGCACCGTGTTGGAAACAATCAAAATATCTACCAATAGCAAACTGGTTCAGTAAATTATAGTAATTCATAAAAGGAAAAACCATGCCTTAAAAAATATGGCATCATTTGTAGGATGGGCATTTATCCCACAAATATTCTTGATTGTTAGTGATGTACTTGCACAGATATGTTTGCAAAGGGAATGAAATAATATGTGAAAGACTATTTATTAAAGCATTTCAGATAATTGCAATAAGTTAGAAATAAATCGAATAACTATTAATAGCAAGTATGGTATATTCAAATGATTAGGTCACATTACATTGTAAAAATGAATGCATAAGATACTGGAAGTTCTCTCTAGATACACTGTTAAGTGAAAAGACAAGTATATATCATGTTATATTTTTGTGAATAAGGAGAGGAAAATAATTCCATTTGTATTGTATAGAAAAACTTTGGAAAAATGCAAAAAAATAAAAATAGTAGTTCCCTGGTTTGGTGCTGGAAACTGGGCAAAGGGGAATAAGAGCTAAATAATTTTCATAGTATATACTAATTTAAAAATTTGAACAATATTGTTACAGAACAAATGGGGGAGCTGGATGAAAGACCCCACTTTTTCTGTACCCGGGGGTTTCTCCCCCTTACCCGGTTCGTTTTGCCCGCCGCCAAAGGAAAGACTCAAAAGGAAAAGAATTGTTTATTTTAACACACACAGTCCTTCCCTCTCCCACTGCCCAGTCTGGGGTACCGTATTTTACACAGGCTCCCAGAACCATTCACATGGCCCTGACTCTTACCCAAGCCGCGTGGTCCCAAGCAGTGTCGTAGAGACGCTCAAGCTGTGTGGTCCCGAAAAGAGAGAGACACTGAGAGAGACCTGAAGAGACCTCTCAAGCAGTGTGGTAGCCCGAAAAAGACCCAAGAAAGCCGGAGACAGACCCGAAGAGCTAGAGCCCGAAGAGAGCCGCAGAGAGAGCCGGAGCCAGACCTCTCAAGCAGTGTGGTCCCGAGAAGCGTCCGAGAAGCAGCCATGCGGTGAGAGCACCGCCCAAGCATTTAAATTCCGCCTGGATTTAAATCCCAGAGTCTCATTTCCGGCTCCTCCCACAATTGGCCACAGCTGCCAGCATTCGGGTCAGGTGTGGCCCTTTAGTGTGGGCCAATTATCTCCCTCTAGGGGGCCCTCCTCCTGGCTGCACCCTGTTACAATATGAATACATTGCTCTTTCAAAGAATATATTCTCTGAAATTTTTAAAAAGAAAAACAACAAAATCCAGACAAAAAATGAAATGCCATATGTATTTATATTGAAAGATATGAAAAATATATTGCTAAGGAAAACCAAAGCAAAATAAATAAACAAAGCATAAAAGCAGAATGGTGTATGGAGTATAATACAATTGCGTTTTAAACATAAAAGCCAGACTTCAAGACTTTGTATGAATAAACTATCTCTTGAAGGACACATGAGAAATTACACCAGCAACTATCTCTGGAGAAGAGAACTGGAAGGCCAGGATATGGGGATAGAAGAGAGACTTATGTTTGACCATATCCCAGTTTGTACCTTTTGAATTTTATGTGTGAATTATCAATTCAAAAAGTAAAATAGTTTCTCAAAATGATATTACTATAGAAAGCTCAATAGATCAGTTGAATGGCATCATGAAAGTTATGTTAAGAAATATCATTTCAAAATAAATATTATCACTAGTAGAGAATATGCCTTAAATATGAGTATTGGAAATATATGATACTTGTAAGGTTAAAAACTGGAAAAATTGAAATAAAGTACATAACATTCCAACCATATATGAAAACAAATATAACAAATCTTTCTACTCCCAAATTAGTACAATAAATCTACTCTACCCTTAATCAGTAGGTCAAAAGAAAATTATGAAGAAAAAATACAATTAGTAACAAAGTTAAAAAATTTAAATTATGATGGCAAAAAGTCCTATTATATAAGAAATCACAATAAATGTTTTTTTACTACTAAGAAACTCTCACTTTGGTTGAAAATCTTCAATCATAATTTATTTGTGAGATATCCCAAATAAATTACCTAAGTAAATCAAGGAAGGACAAGAAAGCCATGTCAGGTTTATGCTACCCAAAATAAAGTTTATTTATGCGTTGTTAAATTAACATAAGACAAAATAGAGTCCAAGAAAGAATCATCATAAGGGACAAAGAACGGTATTTCATATAGAGAAAAGGAAAAATCTACAGTAATATATAGCAGTCATGAACATTATGTGTCCAACAACATAGACTTAAAATATATAAATCAAAAGCTGTTAAAAGTACGAAGGAAAACCCATCAATTTCCAGTCTCAGTGGGAGATAGCTCCCTAGAAATTAGACAAAACAATCAGACACAAATAAAGGATCTAGAGTTTTAAATAACGCTATTAACATGTTTAATAATTAACTTTGTACCCCAAAACAACGAATTACTGTCTTGTCAAACACATATAGCACAGAAGGCTAACTATATGAATGTGTAAAGAAAATCTCAACTAACTGCAGAAAGCAGAAGTCATACAAACCATATTTCCTGAGCACAAAGCAATAAAATGAGAAACAAGTATAGGAAAAAAACAAAACAAAACAAAAAACAAAACCAAGAACAACCTCCACAAAACACCTATCCACTTAGATTATACAAGCTATTCTTCAAAATCACTTAAAAGAAGTTAGAAAAATCTGACACTTCCCTGGGATTGCAGGGTTGACTTCACTGAACCAGTACATTGTAAAGACAAGGGAGTTGAAAGCTCATTTGAGGCCAGCTGTGGTTTTTTTAAATTAAATATATTGGGGTGACATTGGTTAATACAAATATGCAGGTTTCAGGTTTCAGGTATACAATTTTACATCATCTGTGTATTGTATTTTGTGTTTACCATCCCAAGTCTAGTCTCCTTCCATCGCCATATATTCCCCCTTCCCCTTCTTTGGAGACAGCTGTTGCTTTAAGGAGTATCACCAAACTTAGACCATCCCCATGGCTGTACACCTTTATTCCAAAAAGGCTAATTTGTGGAAAATGTCAATAGGATACTAGAACCTTGTCATATCTGAAGCAGTTGCGGACAAACCAGATGTTAAAATTAAATTGTTGAAATCATGGAAGTGGTTTAAAATGGTAATAGATACAAATATGTCTATATTTCTGTTTGGGGGAATAAAACATTAAAATATTAGGCTTATTCTTACATGTCGTCTTTCCCAAAGTTAGCAAGAAGCACATACCCATCTTAGGAAATCTTTTGAATGAAAGAAAATCTCTAGGTAGATAACTTACTATGACCAATGACACTGCCATTGAACTGCAATATTCTCCAGAAACTCTAGAACAGGGATTGAGGGAACTAGTTCAGCATTGCTGAGTGAGAAAGCAGCAGATGAAAGGCACACTGGACGTCTGAGCAGGAAGGCCCCCAGTGGCTAGTGCATCTTTAGCAGTCTTGGGTCTGGAGGAGCTCTGATAGGTAATTGTTCATCGTCCTCACCCCCATCACCAACTTGACACTGAGACAACTGGAGTTCGAGTCTTCTCTTTCCCAGAGTATTTCGTCTACATTTCCCATTCCTGCTTGATGTGTCCTTCAGTGCTTTTCATTCTGAACTATAACAGCTTAATGAATCAAACATCCCTTAATTAAAATAGTCTGAAAAATTTTATTGCTGAGTGGTATACACCTTTGAAAGTAAATCAGAAAATAAAATGTGACTGTCTCTCAGACAGTGTGTAAACCTTGGAAATGAGGAAGATTGTATAATTGGCACCTTTCCCGAGTTCAACCAGTCAGGGCCAATTAAGGGGATTCACCAGTGTTAATTTTTCAAGCAGTAAAGAACCTGGTGATGTGAAAATGCATATGGCAAGCTAGAGCAAAGAAAGCAGCTTTTTGCTCAGTGTGATACTGCCTCCGGGCTGGGACACGGCACTTGTGATCTCACTTACTTATCTGATTACAAAGGATGATAAAGAAGACAGGAACATCTTTTAACTGCAGGGGAAATTTCAGCTCTTCAAGGAAGGAGCTGTATCATATCAGTTGTGAATCGTCACATCCAAGAAGGTTTTTTTTTTTTTTTTGGTGGTTTTTTTTTCCCCCCACTATCTTCTCCCTGAGGCAACCCCGCCCCATCAGAGTGAAAGAAGATGAACAGATGCACATAGAAGGTGAATTTTAACCTTACGTATATTTTAGTCTTGCAATGATATTAATTGTTGGAAATTAGCTCATTAAGTAAGATCTACCTCCATCATTAATTCTCACTGTACTTTTCCTCTGAAACCTTCTAATCACATCCTTTGTGGGACAGCATAGAATATTAGGAAAGAAATGTTGAATATTTTTTACATTTAAAAAATAGTTCTTAGGGACTTTAAAAAAACTAATGGGGAAGTGGGCTTCTGCTAGTTTTTGTTTTTAAACTTTTGAAAAGGGATCGTTCTATATAAATTGCTCCACCAATGAAAACTGCCAGAGAGTTAGACTTGCCACTTTGTTTTCTGATATCACAAGCCAAGTGGACTTCTCTGAAATAAATTATGGGTACTTTTGAATGCAACACAAGGACTTTTCTTATTTTTATGATATCAAACTATAAATATTGAAGACCTTATAGACACAATTAAAAGCATCTGGCTTTAGTTCTCTCTCTTCTATAAAGAAGCAACCTGTTTGTTATAAAATAGTTCTATTTTATGCGGATTTCTTTAAAACTGAATTGGCTTACATCAGTTTCTACAAAGGTAAAGCCAACAGAAAAGATGATATTTTTAAATAGAATTTTTTCAGGTAAAAATCACAAGATTTAGAAATAAAAAAATTTAGCTTTAAATTCTGGCTTGTTCATCATGTATGTAATTTAAAGTACATTGCTTACATCAGTTTCTTTGACTATGAATTGGGGGCACTAATACTTCATTTATTAGATTTTTTGTGAAGGTTAAAGAAATCTATGGACTGTGAGTCTCTTGAAAGTTGTTTTTTTAAAAAATATTTTTCTTTTGATTTTTATTAATCATTATTCCTCAGTCAAACCTTCTATGTGGTGTGACTAGGTTGTCAGAGACTTAAATATTAATTTTAGTATAATTACTTTTCCTGTGAACCCTTCTAGTCATACCCCTGTGATTTATATCACCTACTGTTTTACTATTAGATATGATAGAGATTCATATCAATGCATGGCCTACTATTAAGGTGGTGACTCTTGCTAGTAAAGATGTTCTAAACCTGCATCTATTTTTTCAGTTACTTCTTTGACCTGATTTTCCACCACTCTGCTCTCTGCTCACTCCGCTCTAGCTACGTGGGCCTCCCTGCTGTCTCTGGGCCTTTGCACTTGCTGTCTTGAACACTGTTTCTCTTGATACCCACATGTCCTGCTCAATACCTCCTCCTCTTTGCTCAGGTCTCATCGGTTAAGTTTACTCTTACACCCGTTTTGACATGATAGTAAAATGTTCAACCATTCTAATCCCCTGGGCCCCTTTAAAACTCTAGCCTATTTACCCCATTACTTTTTTCCATAGCACTGTCACCAGCTGGAGAAAAATAAGTATTTATTTATTTTTTGATTCTTGTCTGTCTCCTTTCACTGGAGTAAAGCATTCTTGGGCCAAGGACTTTGTTTTTGTTCTTGCAGTTGATACTCAATAAATTTTTGCTGAATGAATGATTAAATGCTTAAACAAATGAATTAATGCTCATAGAGAAAATTTTAAAATACTTCTTTCTTTACCCCAGACCGAGATTGAACTCACTAACACAGTTTCAAGACTGAATATAAATACTTTTATTGGAATATTCAGCATCTCTTACTATTATTTGTCTTTACATCTGTCTTTGAGAGTTGGTGACTCTATAGTATTTATTTCTGTATCTTTTCCTGTAGCACTGGGTAGCACATAGTAGGCTCTTACACTTTCATTAAACAGAACAAATGAACATAATCCAGCATAGCTTTTGTGGTTGTCTAACCTAATCAAGGAATGTCACTGTGATATTACATTTGATACGCTATATATACCACCCATTTTTTCAAGGATTGAAGACATCAGTTAAGTACTCCAGGGTGTTTCTCTTCTCGCTGTGGGGATCCCTGAATGACATTACATTTCCCAACTCCTGCTCCTCAGCCGCAGGTGCTGCAGAGACAGAGCTTCCCTGCAGAAGAAAAGCTTCTGAATTATGTCCGTGCTAAAAATTGGTGGGCTCTGTGTTTAGCTTTCTGTAAAAAGCAAGTCCTAGAGGGAAAAAATGTTTTTGATTAGCCATTTTGAGCCACCCTTTCTCAAGTGAGATTCTGTGAAGAGGTGTTTAAATGTTAGCTTCATTTTTGTAAACATATGCATACTACCTCTTTCACAGAACCAGAATGATTTTCCTGGATCAAAGATTTGCTTGAAAATCATTCTTTCCTTAATGGTGAAGTGTCTATTTTGTCACAGTGAGATTCTAAGAACTCTCTATAGAAATTAATAGGTACATTTAAAAAAATCTAATGCATTGTGTTTCCTATATAAGATGGTAGATGATGCTTTGACCTTGAATCAGTGTCTTTGGCACTTTGAGCTGTTTTCTCAACAATGCTATTAGAGCCACATGTGAAAGACGACTGCCTGGGGCTGAAGTATAAGCGCTGGTCTCCCTAAAGAGTAGATATACCTTTGAATTCAATGGCTGAAAGCTGGATGCATGCCCGGGAGACATTCAGGAGAACTGCTTCTTGTTCATGTGGAATGGATTAGACATCAGCACCTCTGTGTTTTCCTCCCCACTCTGGCTCCTTTCCACTTGCCTGTTATTTATTTTTCCTGGGTATCATCTCTACCTACAACGTATTTTAAACAGTCTAAGATCCTAAACATTTAAGCAATCTTAGTGTTTTTCGGTTTCTGACTCTCCAGTCTACTCAATCATATCTATGAATCTCCAAATTTCAGTATGCCCTACCTAGAAGATAAATGATGATTTTGTAATGATGAAAGTAATTACCTTAAGAGTATGCATAATGTGTCTCATAATTTATATGTCAGTTTACTGAAGCAACTATGTATTTGACATGTTTGCTTTTGCCCTGAAGAATGCCTAGATAATCTGTTTGATCATGCAGCAAAAAGCAACCGTAACAGAATCCTCGTCCTGTTTACAGGTCAATGTGGCTGTTCTCGCTGTGCTGACTAATAATTAGGTATCTTTATACTTCTGCTCCTTCCTCAGGAACATCCATTATTGACTGAGGCAGCACAAGTGGAGGTCACATCTGAAGCATGGGGACATGCTTCCGGTGACATTATCTGGAGTATCAACAATTTTTCCATCTGTTCCTCATCATTTGCAACATTTTTTTTTTTAAAGGGGAATGAGCAAGTCAAGGACTACATTATTTCTTCAGACATTGGATTTTTATTTTCTTTTAGCCAGTCAAGTGAGCTTAGACTTGAGCTTGGAGGCCATCTGAGACTGCTTTGCTACAAAGTCTTTGAGTGCATTTAATTTGTCAGAAGGGCAAAATGCAGTTTGGGGTCTACTTCATGGCTTAAGTCAACGGATTTGGTGTATCTTCCTACCCCAACAAACCAATATCCGTACAATTATTTTGCTAAACTGACTCTTGTGGGAGTGCCCAGTGAAACTAATACAATAATATCTCATCAGTAAATCTCTCAGGTGCAGATAAGGACCTTTAATGATACACTGAACATTCCAGGTACCAGAACAATCCAGGAAGGTGATACCTGACTGCACTCAGTCACCCAGGACAGAAACCTGGAGATCATCCTTGACACCTTCCTCTCTTTCATTCCCCACAACCAAGTAATGCCCAAGTCCTGTTGACTTGACCCCCTGTGCATATGCTCAAGTGATTCTCTCCATCTCTATGGCAACAGTGACTGTCATGGTTTGGGTCCTAACCTCTACTCTCCTAGTCTCAATACCTGTTCAGTTAATCTTCCAAACAAATTGAAAACTCAACTTTCTGAAGTGCAAATCTGTTTCTTTCAACAATGAGCAGTTTTTAGGAAGCTCACCAACAATGTATTTACTTTGGTGTTATATATCTATATATTTGACAATTGCTACTGATTTTTCACATATAGAGATGACATAAAATGTAGTTTTGACATAAACATCTTAGGTTATGATAGCAAGTTTATTTAAAGAAAAATATTAAGTAAAGGATACTATAGGTGAAATGGGTCTAAGGCCAACATTGAGATGGCAGAACAATAAAAATAGTCCATCCAATTGAATTGTAATTATTTGCCTACTTTTCTGTCTCCCCTATTAGACTGTGAGTTCCTCTAGAACAGTGAGGACCCTTTCACAGTCTGGCCATGTGGGAAAAGTAAGCTATTTTTCTTTTTTTTTTTGAGTGAATGAAGTCAGACAAGTTTAGTTTGCATAGTGTCAGGACAAGGACATGGGTTAATGGTAATTGATAGGATGAAGTTTAGACAAAATGGCAATGTCAATAAAGATAGCATCTTCAATATCCAACCTTTGAAATGCTTCAGTGACAATTTAGACATGTGTTTTGGAAACCAGTTCAAACATGTTTTTTAGGCAATGAAAGTCAAAAATTCAGTCCATTTTCTGGATGGTTAGTTTTCATAGTACCAAACTTCCAAATCATAAAAATCATTCGGAAGATTGAATGTTCAGCTTACATCATAGCCTTTCTCTTTTGATCTCTAAAAAGTTGCTCTCTGAAATATAGCTCTAAGCCTTACAAATTAGATTAAAAATGAAAGTACAAGATGCAGACAAGATGCTTTTTAAAGTGCTTTTATTTATGGATGTGTGGCCTTGGATTTCATTTGCTTTCACTGCTATCTTCTTTCCAAATTCATGTAGACTTGTAGGGTATAAGAGCTTAAATGATTTTAGGATGATCTGACCTCCTTCAGTCACTAAAAACACCAGAGCTGAGGGAGGTTAACACACCCTGGTCTTAAGGCCAGATTAAGGCAGAGTTGAGCCTAGAAGCCAGATCTCCTGGCTTCCAGGCTAGAGTGCTTCACTCCAGGGCGTGCTGTTGCTCTTTCTTAGAGCATTTCCTCCTCCTTGTCCAGGTCCCTCCTGTGCCTGAACTGACCTCCTCCCTCAAGTGGGTAGTCATTAATTTGTTTGCATTATTAAATGATCTGAGCCAATTTAAATGAGCCATTTTTTCCCTTAATGGTCCATTTCTGTAAGCAGGTTACTTCCCAGAATTTCTTTAGCAGATCACCGCATCATACAATAGCCTGGCATTATAAAACTCTGCTAGTGCATAATTTACCAAAAAGGTCTTTCCACATTCTTTATGGATAGGGATTGAAACAGATGTTAGCAGTTAAAAGGCGGTCTTAAAGGCAACTCTATCAGTTTATGGAAGATAGTATATGTATATAGTTCTTGTTGCATAGAATGTAAGAATCCCCCCCCTTTTTTTAAAGTTTATTTTTCTTTTAGTGAGAGGGGAAGGGAGGGAGAAAGAGAGGGAGAGAAACATCAATGTTAGAGAGAAACATCCATCGGTTGTCTTTCATTTACGTCCTGACTGGGGACTGAACCTGCAACCCAGGCATGTGCCCTGACCAGGGATGGGACTGGTGACCTTTTGGTTTGCAGGACAGAGCCCAGCAAACTGAGCCACACCAGCCAGGGCTGTAAGAATCACTTTTGAAAAAGCCTCAAGTGATTTGGAAATGCAATTCTCTCTCTGATCTGGTAGGAAAAATGCCCTCAGGGATATTTTCCTATTTACATTAAGATACTTGTTTCCATGAAGAATTTTTTATGATATATTTTAAGTACAACATCACAGAAGTAAGTGCAAGGTCCCAAAGGCGTTTTTGAGAAGTGGACTGCAGTGTCTGTACCTAGAACTCTCTCTCCCTGGGTGACTTGGACCATGGCGTGGAACTGGGGCCTGTTAAGCAGCTGCCCAAGCCTTTCTTAGTTTACTCTGCTTTTCCATCTGTTTTACCTGTCTCTATTTCTGAATAATTTATTTTGCCGTCTGCATAAACAGAACACCTGGCTGAAGCCTAACTCCTACACCTGAATAATTTAGAGACAATAACCTCTTTAGTCTTTATTGGAATAATGTAATGAATTTCGAGAACAAAGCCCTTACATAAATAACTCTTGGGGACATTTCTAGTGTTTTAAGTATTACACTAACGGTTTAAAATGCTAATATTAATCTATTTTTTGAAACTAGAATTGCCTCCAAATTTGTGTGTGGGGGAGTTTTTCCTTAATATATTAGGGCTAGCAGTTGTTTAATTGCTGGAGCCTTCATTTGGAAGAATCATTGCTGTTTGTAGACGATTATGACTTTATTAGAGCGTAACTAAAAATCTGCTCAACTCCAGAGTGCCTGTGAGAAATAGCAGCAACTTCATGTGCTTTTTTTTTGACGATTTACTTCACAAATGCTTAGACCTCTATCAGCAAACGTGCAAGGCATTGTAGAAGAAACATTTCAGCCTGGACGATTCCGCTTTGGCTGAGGTTATCTTGGTGAAGCAATTATTTCAAGTGTTTTTTTCACTGTGAAAAGAAACTCAATTGTGATACAGATTTGTGAGTTGAAGGCAAATATTCAACCAATTTGTTGCTGAATACTCATGAATTCTCAGTCATTTAATTTTCAATGATGACATGAATGAAAGTATGACATATCAAATCTCTACTTAGCTGCTTACTAGCTTTGTAATCTTGGGTTGATTTCCCTGACCTTTCTGGGCCTTGGTTTTCTCATCTGTACAGTGGGAATAATAATAATTATCCTATAGGCTCTGGTGTAGAAGTGGTGTGTATAGCATTTACACAGTTATTGA
Organism: Micronycteris hirsuta; assembly: GCA_004026765.1. Classification (NCBI taxonomy): domain Eukaryota; kingdom Metazoa; phylum Chordata; class Mammalia; order Chiroptera; family Phyllostomidae; genus Micronycteris; species Micronycteris hirsuta. The sequence goes on from PVJI01013526.1 coordinate 25,432, forward strand.
ATGAATGATACCTTTCACTAACATTTATTCAAATGGAATAAAGACTTAAGAATGGGTTATTCTGGATATCGTAAATAAGATGTAAGCAGTTTTTGAAATTACTAATTTTGAAAAAATTCTAAAATGTTTTATATCATTCCTTTAATTTTTTTAGACTATAATAAACATAATTTTAATTAAAAAGTATTCATTAATGTAAATAATGAGTATACTCTGTATGCCACATACTACCTGTATAGAATAATTCAACAATGTTCGCAGACAAGTTAAGGCAGAGCTTACTGGGTTTTTTCCCCCTGTCTTTACTGGTTCTAGAAAAGTTTTCCTTCTGAGGTCTTAGAAGTGCTTTTTAAAATTGTGCGTCTCCTCCCTGGCTAACAGCTGTCGTTTCTTGCTGTAGCTGATAGGTTTGCCCATGGCCCTTTCTCTCTCTCATTTTAATTTTCTGTTTAGAATCTGTTGTAGGTTTAGAACACAGCGTTCTAAGAGACGGGTTTCCTATGTGTGTGTTTTAGTGCAAGGATTTTGAGACATTTTGTTATTCCTTGGCCAGTGGCTCTCAATTTGTTCCAGATAGCTGGTTTCTGAATACCCTGAATGTATTGGCTTACAAATCGACTATTCCACAGAAACATTCAATTGTTTATTCTATAAAGATTTGGTGATTACATCAGCTAGGAAAGAGATGCAGTAAATTCTCATTCATCCAGATTTTAAGCACTTCTGTCATTCAAACAACTAGACTAAGGCTAGCAAAAGCACAAGTCAAGAAAGTAAGGGTAAGTTATGCTTGAAGCAGTTTTTTATTATATTTGAATTTATAGTGTTCAAATTATTTGAAAAATATTGATCTTCATTATGGAATTTCTTTTATGAGAAATATCAAAGTGTGGTTGCACTCATGCACTCTCTACTGGGGTCCTGGCCTGCAACCCAGGCATGTTTCATGACTGGGAATCGAACCAGCAACCCTTTGGTTCACAGGCCAGCACTCAATCCACTGAGCCAGGGCTACATGTTATATTTCTATCATATATTAATTATATAAATAAATGTTTATACATACAGATGGCCCTCTGTGTCTGCGGGGTCTGCATTGGCAGATTCAATCAACTGTGAATGGAAAATATCCAAGAAAAAAAAAGTCAAGTTGTTGCTGACATGTACTATGTGGTTGCATCTGTACTGAATACGTACAGACATTTTTTCTTGTCATTTTCTAAAATTACAAGGTAACAACTAATTACAGAGCATTCTATTAAGTATTATAAGAATATAAAGATGATTTAAAGTATATGGACAGATGAAGGTAGATTATATGCAAATATTACACCATTTTATATAAGCAACTTGAGCATCTGTTTGACTTTGGTGCTCATGGGGGGGTCCTAGACTTGATCTCCACAGAATCTGAGGCATGACTGTACACCCGCCAGCTATCAAAACTTATTGATATACATGTACCAATGAATAACAAATGAATATGTATGCATACATGTTTTTAATCCTATATGTGAGCACTTACTGTAAGTGAGTAGGGCACTAGTACGTGGAAGGCTGTAACAGTTATCTACTGTTAAGTAACAAACCACCAGAAACTTGATTACTTAACACGATGGCAGGTTTTTTTTCCTCACAATTCTGTGAGTTGACTGGGCTCTTCTGCTGGTTTCAACTGGTCTCATTCTTGTGGCTGCAATGAGCTTAAGATTCACTTGGGACTGAAAGTCTAAGAGGGTCTCATTCACACATCTGAAGTGTCATTCGGGATAGAAGGAATGCCTGGGGTGGCTGGCTTCTTTCTCCATGTGACCTTTCATTCAGGGTGTCTTCACAGCATGGCAGCCGCAGGGCTCCAAGAGAACAAGGATAGGACTTGCAGGGCTTCTAAGGCTGTATGATATGTGTGTATACGAGGTCTGTCTGGAAAAGTCCAACCATTGTTAATGTAAAAAGAATGGTTTGTGCAACATTGATGTAACCTGGCAGCCAAGGAGAGTGGACTGGAATGTGCATGCATGAACAATGATGACTTCACTGTACTAGTCAGTGGGGGAGGTAGACACTGTTGAGTGAGCATGTGCACTGTGTAGCCATTGCATTCAAAATGACTGAGCGAGTAGGGCAACAGATCTGCATCAAATTTTGCATTAAGCTTGAACGGTCCTCTGCGGAAACTAATTGGATAATTCAGAAGGCTGCAGCTTTGGGCAACTGGTGATTGGCAGCTTTGTCATGACCATGTGCCTGCTCATGCGTCACGTCTCTGCAGAGGGTTTTGGTGAAACACTGAATCACCCAGGTGACTCAGTCCCTACAGCCTCGATTTGGTGCCCTGTGACTTCTGGCTTTTACCAAAACTAAAATTACCTTTGAAAGGGAAGAGATTTCAGACCATCGATGAGATTCAGGAAGCTGATGGCAATTGGGAGAACTGTGTGAGGTCCCAAGGTGCCTAGGGGGGACTGAGGCGTCATTGTACTATGTACAATGCTTCTTGTATCCTATATCTTCTTCAATAAATGTCTCTGTTTTTCACATTACATGGCTGGACACCTCCTGGGCAGACCTTGTGTATACATGTAGCTCCTTAGATATAGGTAGATGGACATATGTGAAAAAAGCACTGTGATGCTTTTTTTATAAGAATGGTTTTAAAAGATATTCACACTGAAATTCTCCAGTAAGATTATATAAAAAAGGAGGAGAAATTGTCAAACACTCACAAAAGGATAAAAATAAAAAAAGGTTAAGGAATCCAAGTGCAGTCACAGGGATGAACAAGGTAGAAAGTAGATTTCCCAATTGAATCCTATCATGGGCAATCTGAAGTGTTAAAAAGAATTTTTAAAAAAGGAGAAAGAACGGACGCATCTGGGTTTAATTGGTGTAAATGCTAGAGTAAAAATGTACGTCCCTTCTGCTGGTCTTGTCATTTTAAGTGTTGAAAATCTCCTCAAAAGCAAACGGAATTATCGACCAGGTGTCCCGCGCACGGTGCGGCACGTCTCTCGCGCTTACTGAGTTAGAACAAAAACCACCCCTTGGAGTTTGTGCTTTCTACGCATTTATGTGTTTTGCACACACCCCTGCTGAGAGTTTGTCAATATTTTTTATTAATAATTTTTTTTAGCCTCAGAGGATTCAAAGAAAGGTGCCCTCCTTTAGGGAGAGAAGGAGTATCTCCTCTCTCCCCGCCATTAATCCTCTGGCTCAGCTGAAGGTGCCCTTTGTGACGCCAGACTTCCCCCTAGGCGGTGGGCCCTGCTGGGGGAGCCAGGGAGGTCTGCCTGAGAATGCAGGGTGGCTGGAAGAAGACCGGAGAGCCCTGTTTTTGCTCCTGTCTCAGCTGTCTTCACTGTAGCCAAGGCCACACTTCACATCTGAGGAGAAGGGTTGGAAGGAGGGAAGAGAGAGGCAGGCAAATTGCCTTCACTTGCCATTATAAATCTGTGGAGGGGTGCTGTCTTCTCTCTGTGGGGTGATAGCAGCCCACTTCCCCTGTGTGACAGGGGAAGAGTTTGGCTAAATATCTTGGCATCCTGAAATTAGCTTTTAATTAAAGTAGTCCTTGGAGCCAAAGCTGTGCATGGATCTGGTGGTCAGTGGGAAATCTGCTAAGTCCCCTGGATCATGTCTTCTCTATGGCATTAAAAAAAAAAAAAAGATTTTGTTTATTTTTAGAGAGAGGGGAAGGGAGGGAGAAAGAGAGGAGAGACACAGCAATGTATTGTTGCCTCTCACATGGTCCTCACTGAAGACCTGGCCCACAACCCAGGCATGTGCCCTGACTGGGAATTGAACCGGGATCCTTTGGTTCCCAGCCCATGCTCAGTCCGCTGAGCTACAGCGTCCAGTGTATCTCTGTGGCATTTATCCTGTCCTACCACGTAGGGTCTTAATCCCCCACTAGCTACAGGGACTATCTTCAGTAACTTTATTCCCTACAGTGCCTTGCACAGAATAAATGACCAATCAATATTTATTAAATGAGTGCATGAGTGAAAGATAAATAAAGTCTTATCTAATTATGAATGGCAGGATAATTTCGTGATGTCTGGAGATCTGATATTCACCTTTTCAAACAAATTATCATTACAATTTTAAACTATCTTTGTAACTGTAGCAATTCCCTTGATGCTCCGTTCATAGATACAAACAAATAACAGACATGATTTTACCTCACAGCCTCAATATTTAGATGAACTCCTTACATTGTACAGGGGATACTTCAATTCTTTCACAAATGCCCCCATTCTAAAAGAAAAATGGTTTTCTACAAAGTGATGAAGTCTTGTATTCTTCCATGCCTACCCTATTAACTCTATGATACATTTATTTTCTTCTAAGGTATTAATTATACATAGTCACCTTGCTTTTGTATTTAAAAGCCAGGGGTCAGGAATTTCAAAGGAAACACTTTGTTCCAACTCCAGAATAGTGAGAAAACACAATGGGAGAGCCTAAAATCTATCATGGTATTTTGGCTTCCTGCCTGCCTTTAATTTTACAATGAGGGGAAAAAATCAAGGTGAGACTTGATTCCCTTTCGGAGTCTCTTTCCTGTGTGCTCTGTGTCTAGCCAGGAGCGAGACTGACAGAATGATAACACTCGATGCCAGGCTCCCTTGCCCACTCAAAGACCCTCCCTCAGGTATCAGTTGCTTGGCTGAGCTTTGAGGTCAACTAGACACCTCCCCAGAGACTTACCTGGCCTGAGGGATAGAGAGACCAGAAAACCCTCCCATGGAGGGCAGCTGTTATCTGAGCTAGGATCAAAGTCCCCCTCTGTACTCCAGAAAAACATCTTCCAAACCGGGTCTCTTTCTCCATGATTCGAATGAATGTTGAATGAGTCCCTGGGGACACCAGTTGCTTTGCTCAGGAACAAGCTGTCAGAAATCCTGTGCAATGAAAGTTCACCTCATTTTAAAGTCCTTTTTGTTTGAACATTTTAAGTCACTGCCTCAGAGGACCATCAGAAGTTATTCAGGAAATGGGACAACAGGGAAATGCGGGGATTAATTTTTTTGGCACTTTTTATTTTGCTTTGGGTTTTGTTTTTTCTGAAGTACAACACTGTTTCGCCCTGGCGGTATTCGCTGTACCTATGAAAGTTACTGCACTGGGTGTAAAAAGCCACCCCTTAAATATTCAACTTCATACATGAAAGCATTGAAAATAATAAGTAACTTTCTTATTGATCAGATTTGACTTGCAAAGTGATAAAGTTTCTTTTTTGCCTCAAATCTTTTAGACCAATCATGGCAACCTTAAACTAGGAGGCCAGCATGGAAGGATGTAATCTAGAAAGTTCTGACAATAATTTTTCATCAAATGAATCAATATGGACCATTAATTTAGCAATTCCAGATTTACAAAGGCTTAAATATATCCAAAGTGATGCTGCGGCTTACTATGTTAGATAAACAGCACTGAAGTATAAACTTCAAGATCTGGGACAGTCTCGAATTCACCTAGTACCTCCAGCAACCGCCACAGGGCTTGGAACACGGCAGAGGTAACATAAACGTCTCTTGATGTGAACTAGATTGAGCGTAGCTTTGATGATCTTATTAGAACTATGGAACTGATTAACTGAGCAAGAGATAAAACTCTCACAAGGACACAGTGTGTACCTGTGCCAAGCGGAGAGAATATAGCATTAGGAAGTACACTTTTTAGATGATGTCTTTTGAATATTTCCATTCTTTTCAGCGTGAATATATTTTGCTGACATGGTAGTTATAGCCGGTTTTATTCTGTACATTTCAGGTTGCCCAGTTTAAATTGATATTTTTGGTAGCACTACCAGTGGGTAGGTGGGTGGGTCAGATATTTTCGTCATGGCACACACTATTGTACAGCCATCTGTGATATTGAATGGGTTATTTTGTTTATCTAGTTTCTTTGAATAGCAATTTCAGTTTTGTATCTTATTTCCTCCTTTGATGAGGGTATTGCCAGCAGATGCAAGCTACATATTGGCTTGAGTTTCTTGCAGTTCCCTGGCTAGCTTTTTTTTTTTAAGTTTTATTTTCTTCCCCTTAGCACTTTTCTTCTCAACAAATGTATCATTCTAAAGAAATGCAGCGTTTTGAACACAATCTGCTAAAATTAACAGCCTTACTAATTCTTCTTTTAAGAAACATTTATCTTTCCAAGGATATTACCAATAATACCACAATTTTCTTTCTTTATTCTCTTTATTTCATGGTGTGTTTTTTTCCCCCTAACAAATAAATAATTCTTCTTAAATTACAAATGCTTTGAGAGGAGAGTTTGTGGTTTTCATCCAGAATGTTGTTGATCAATTGTTCTATTTATTTAAGATGCCAGAACCCCCTCTGGGCTGCAGTAGGACCCGAACACAGAAGGTCAGTACTAACTACTTAAGCTGAATAACCTGGAAATCCGATAAATCCGAACAAGTGCCACGGTAATCCAGAGAGAGGCATTGTAGGGGCACCAAGCACCCACTGTCAAGACCACAAATCTGATGATGACGAGGACAACGGCAGCGGCAGTGATGATTGCTAGCAGTTAACCAGCACTTACAGTGTGTCGCTGTCAATCAAAATATCTAGCTAGTAGATACGCTCTATCTAGTCAGTCAAATCTCACAACAAACCTGTAAGGTAAGTATTGTCCCCATTTCACATCTGAGAAAACAGAGATGATAACATTAAGCATAGCCCCCAAATTCGGAGTAAACAACTAGTACATGGCAGTCAGAATTCACACCTAGGCCGTGTAGCTCCAAGTGTTTTACTTTTAACATATGCTACGTTACATACATCTACACAGTAAAGGAGGGAGACAGTGGGACAAACACATGGTTGCTTACAAAATTCCAGACACGGTAATTCCCCTGACTTTAAGTTGCTCAGTCTAGTGGAGGGTCAGAATGAGACACAGGTTAATTCAGACGAGATTGGGCGCGTTCAGGGTGGCATGGCCATAGCCTAGACACGGGTTAATTCAATACAAAGGGAATGTAGAGGAAGGATACGTGGGAATGGAGACTGGCTGAGGAAAGATCTCTGGAGACAGGAGCCTGGAGAAAGGAGTAGACATTAAAGCAGATGATTTCAGGAGAGAGGGAGAAGCATGAACCCAGGCAGCAAGGCAACCGTGGCGTGGATGTGAGGAGCAAGCCCTCACGTGGTATCGCTAGAATGCAAAGTGGGAATGTGGACAGTAGGAGATGAACACAGAGAGGTAGGCAGGGGTTTAGTGGCAGGTACTTGGTGACTGGTTGTCTCCAAGGTCAGGACAAGGATATTTAACATGGCCCGTCCTTGGCAATATGGGAAAGAGCGTGAGATTCTCCCTCTTGTCTGCTACCAGAGAGAATACCTGGTATGGGGGCGGGGGTGGGGGCGGTTATGACCATATGGCGTTGAGATCCCGTGTTGGTAACACCGCTACCCCCGCCGCTAATCACACTGTGCCTTCGGTAAGGTCATTTCTCTCTCTCTCGCTCTCTCTCTCTGTCTCAGGTGGGAAAATCACAGTGATTGTGTTGGATGAACACACATACATTGGCCTAAGTAGTGTGACTAAATCGGAAAGTCATCAAAGTCATCAAGAGTTAGCAGTCTTGAGGAAGCAGCAAACGACAGAAGAATTTGAATCAGAGGGAAAGGTTTAAAAGGAATTTTAAATGTGAGACACTGGCAAAAAGCAAGCTAGGGGAGTTCTGAAATATGCAGACAACGTGATCTTTAATGTAGCTTAATAATGCCCCGTAGAGTTAAAAATACTGGGTTGTCGTGGTTCTAAGAGACTTTTCTTGCCTTTACTTATGACACTTGATACCTTGTTCCGCTGTGGTTAACATGCCTCTGTGGCTAGACGGTGTGATTCTCAAGTCTGATCTTATTCCTCTTTCTATATCTCCAACAATGATCCAAGTTGTTACTTAGTCAATGAGTGTTAAGTTAGAAAAAATAAGGGAGAGGCACAAAGCTGCGCGGCCTCATTTGTGTAGCTGGCGGTTGTGTAAATAGGAACACAGAGGCCTGAGGTCAGAGGAACATTTTGCAGAATGATCAAAATTATGCAAAGACAGATAAATAATTAGATTTTATAGGCCCCAGTTGGTCATCTTTACCTCTCTTTTTGTACATTAATAGACCTCCCGGGGCGGGGGGGGTGTAGTTTTAGGCTTACAGAACAACTCCGCAGCAGGTACAGAGAGCTCCCACTGAGCCCCCTCGGTTCTCCTGTTACTAATGTCTTGAACGGGTGTGGTGCGTTTGTTACAACTTACAAGGTATTATAAACTAAAGTGCATAGTTTACATTGTGCTTCACTCTTTGTGTTGTACGGTTTTGAGTTTTGCCAAAAGCACAAGGTTAGGGATCCATCATTACAGTATCACACGGAATAGTTTCACTGCCTTAGAAGTCCCCTGTGCTCCACCTCTTTATCCCTCCCCGCCTTCCCAAACCCTGTAAACCACTGATTTTTTTTCACAGTGTCCATAGGTTTCTTTTTCTAGAATGTTATATAGTTGGAATCGTTCAGTATGTAGCCTTTTTGGGTTGGCTTCCTGCACTTAGCAATGTGCATTTAAGGTTCTCCCATGTCTTTCCATTGCTTTGACAGAGGATTTTTTTATTGCTCACTAATATTTTAATATATAGAAATACCATGGTTTGTTTATCCAGTCACCTATTAAAAGACATTTATGTTGCCTTCACATTTTGGCAATGGTGACTAAAACTGCCATCAATATCCATGCACAGGTTTTTATGTGAATGTAAGTTTTTAATTCAGTTGGTAAATACCTAGGGGTGTGACTAAGTTTGGTTTTGAGGAGAAACTGCCCAACTCTCGTCCAAAGTGGCTGCCCTGTCGCTTCACATCCTTACCAGCATTAGGTGACGTCCTGTTGTGGGTTTTACCACTCCAGTGGGTGTGTGGTGGGATCTCGTGTTTTACTTTGCATTTCCCTAATGGCCTGTGATGTTGAGCATCTTTTCACATGCTTATTTGCTACCCGTATATCTTCTTTGGTGAGGTGTTTTTTCAGATCTTCTGCTCGTTTGTAATTGGAATGTTTGTTTTCTAACTGTTGAGTTATAAAAGTTCTATGTGTATTTTGGATACCAATCCTTTATCAGCTATGTGTTTTGCAAATATTGTCTCTGAATCTCTGGCTTGTCTTAATTATTTTAACAGTGTCTTTTGTGGAGCAGAAGTTTTAAATTTTAATGAAATCCAACTTACCTTTTTTTTTCTTCCATCTGTTGTTCTTTTTCTGTTGCACCTGAAAACTCATTGCCATACCCAAAGTCACCTAGATTTTTTTTCTTATGTTGTCTTCTAGAAATTTTATACTTTCACAATTTACATGTAGATCTATGACTCATTTTAGGTTAATTTTTGAAAGGCGTAAGATCAATATCTAGATTTACTTTAAATTAGCCTAATTGGTTGTTCTTGTTGTTTTGAGTGTTTTGTGTGCATGTCATACTGGTTCTGCTTTTCTGGTGCCTATTTGCCCCTTGATTAAACTTATTTGTTTCTAACAGACGACATGATCTTCAACGGGCTAATATATTTTATTAGCCTCACCATTTTCCTTCCCTAAGGCTCTATCATGAAATGTGTCAATTTGAGCAATTTACTTAATCTCTTCTTTTCTTGCATTTTCTAATCTGTAAGAATAGGGGCAATCAATATTGGAGAGAGAGTGAAATGATTAAATACCAGAGCGATTAAGGGGTGAGAGTTATATTTACTGAGTACTTCCTGTGCTTCCGGGACTGCACCAAGGATTTCAACCTATCTCAGTTAGCCCCCTGAGTTCTTGGAAGCTCTTATTTCCATTTTGTCAGTGAAAAACTGCAAAGCTCAGAGAAGTTCTAAACAGTGGAACTAGGATTTGAACCCCAATTTGACCCACATCAAAGTGTCTGCTCATTCCACTCACCTGCACCACCTTCCTCTCTGGGACTAGAAGGCAAACCTAGAAAGAGCTCATCTTTTCTCGAGCTGAATCTTAGAAGGTTTTAGAGGTTGTGTTAGATTTTTGTCAAAAGAAGGGAGAGGGAAAAGGCTGAGAAATGATTATTGTAATGGACCTCATGAATGCTTACTTCTTTACACATCCAAACGGCATTTATTGAGTACCCACCAGGAGCCAGTCATGAGCAGACACTGTGAGCCCTTAATGAGGAAAGTGGTTATGGTCCAGGCCATAGGGTATGGGGGCGTGGACTCAGGACCCTTTGTCTCCATCTGCCTCCAGAAGTCTGCTTCATCGTGCAGCAGTGCTCCTGCTTAGTGCAGAGTTGAAGAACACTGGACTGGGGCATGCCCAAGCCTTTGCCTCCACAGGGGCAGACATCCAGTGGGTAGTGAAGATGAGCATAAACCTCTGTGCTCAGGGTGGGTGGCCACAAGAAGCCTCTATTTACCCCTTTAAAGGTGGCATTTGGAATGAACCTGTTTTGGCACACTCCCCTTGCAAAATAGGCTTCAGCCTTTACCTTACAACTTAGCCTCCTTGACTTCTTTCACTCAAGGGAATGGCCATGTCCCAGCCCATCAAACTCCCTGTGGGCTCTTCCTGACCAGAGCCCTGATGTCAGTTCCTCACTGGCACACCTGCCCCTGGTCACCCAAAGCTACTTTTGGTTAGGTTTTGTTTTATGCTTTCATAGGTGGTTACCACCTCTGCCTGTCTAAATCTTTGCTTGGCCTCCTCTCTGCCCTCCTCCCCACAAAGGAAACACTCCTTTGACCTGGCCTTTCTGCATGTCTGAGATTTCTGACTGCCCAAGAAGTATTCCCTGGACATCTGACTGACTTGAAATCCTCTCCTTCCAGACAAAACTCAGGCAGTCATCATAAAACCTGAATGTGAGGAGATGACCTTGAGAATTGGAGGAAAGAAATTGGAGAAGCAGAACTCCAAAGAGTAATGATAACTCCTGAGAGCTGACTCCTGTGCAAGCATTGCGCTGCATGTGGGGCCTCGTTGTCTGCTTCCATTCTCAGAACGGTCCTGTGCTCTCTCTGTCTCCGTGATGTCGGGAACTTGGGTAAATTTAAACTCCAAGAGTGATCAAATAGGAGAGAGAAAGAGGAAGAAATAGAAGGAGACTGAGAGGTAGAGAAAAGGAATAAAGTCAAAGAATTGAAAAGATGAAGCTGGCTACTCATTTCCACAAAAAGTCATTTTAGCTCTTGTTCTACAATAAGTCATAATGAGCAACAAAATAAAATTGATTGTAACAGGAAGTGCCTCCAGGTGTTCTTTTGTGTTTCTGTTTTCACTTTTTAAGGTAATTGCTGAAAAGGGGGAAAGACTCCTATTTAGCTGGTTAAGATTAATTCAGTGGTGGGAAATGGTTAAATTCTGTTTTACTCTTGCATTTCAGTAGTGGACAAAATTTAAATACTAGGCTTCTTTATTGTCTTGCTGGAATAAATATATATATAGCCAATGGTGTAAATGTGTTGAGCATAGAAACTCACTTGTTTTCTTGACCCTCAAACACCAAGTTACATCTGGAGGTATAATAAAACGGCTGTAAACTACTTTACAGTTATGAAATTAAACAGATGTTTCAGTGCATTTCTCATCTCTCATCACTTCCTTCTTTTTATGAGACAAATTCTCTTTTTCTTTTCCAAGCTTGCCATTTTTTTACTACTCTATTGCATATATAACTGGTCCTCTATGCCATTCAACTCTTCACATTATAAATGAAGAACATGGTGTTATTATATTTTAATTATTGCTCTTTGCACGTTGTTCTGATTATATTGTTTTCTTCTTTTTCCTAGGTTGCTTCGAGTCTACCACAGTGGTGCTTTTGCCTTGTTTTGTCATAGATAAGGGGCTTTGCACATTGATTATTTCACTGGTGAAATTTGTGATAGCATACTTTACACAGTCTTTTGTTTTTAAGTCTATAATTTAATCCCCTGTTTTCTTGTTGCTTCCCTCCTCCCCTTCAGTCAACTTTTCCTGAAACCCTCTGTCTGCAGGTGTATGCAGATAGATTGCAGTCTGAGCTTGGTGGCTGAGATCCTATCAGCTCTTGGCCAAGTGTTGTACCATAACAGACACCTTGGGTAGAAAGTAGAAGCAGTGGTGAGACAACATTAAAGACAGACTTGGCAAGGCCAACAACAATTTCATGGAAATTTGATTCCCCTGGAGCTACCCTGGAAAGTTCCAAGTGATTTCTTTAACTGTTTGCTGAAACGAAATGTTTGCCATGAGAAGCTGGTTCTCACAGCGAGTGGAGGCAATGATTTCTTTTACACCCCTTCTCCAAATTTTAAACAACTTGTTTTATTTTGTTTTATTTCTTATAGGAGACCCTTGTTGCCAGTATCTGAGAACAGTGCTTTGAGTGGTATGGCTGGGCAGTGGTCAGACTCTAGAACATGTATAACTTATAAAAGTTATGGTTTTGGGATTGCATCTTGATAATAATGGCCCTCCTCATTTCCAGGACTATAGGGTAAAATTTAACCAGGAATGCTAATTTTGTTTTACTCGATTAAGCAAGACAGCTACGGCTGGAGGCAAAAGCATAAACAGGAGAGTTTGTACTTGGAGATACTAAGTTTGGGCCATATTCTTCCTCTGCCGACGTTCTAGCTCAGGTGTGCTGGTTTTCCAGGGCCCCTGTGAACACGGTACCGCGAACCATGTGGCTTAAACGATGGGAATGTGTGGGGTCACACGTCCAGAATCCAGGTGTTTCTTCTGAGGGTTGCGAGGGAAGGATCTGCTCCAGTCCTCTCACCATGGTTTGTAGATGGTGTTCTTCCTATGTGTTCACAGCATCTTCCCTCTGTATGTGTCTTTCTCCTTTTCATAGACCACCCTGATGAGGCCACCTTAACGGATTGTATCTGCAGTGGCCCTCTGAGGTACTGGGGTTAGGGCTTCAACATGTGAATGCGGTTGGGGGGCACACAATTCAACCCATAACATTAATATCCAGTTTTCTCATTTTTTTTCTCTTCCCCACTCATCACACCAAAACCACCAATCTATTTGAGAGAGGTGGTAAATCACTGAGGTTGTTACAACTTCTAAGAATATTTACATTCTCTTAAAGTCAAATTTTAATAAAACTGATGGAAGACGACATCAAGTAGGGTACATTTGGGGATATTTAGTTTATAATTGATTGATTGATTTTGCAGGGAAGGGGCAAGTTTTAGGACTAGGGGATGCACAAGGACTATCCATAATGGGAGCCTTGCTGTTTCAGGGAAGAAGGTGGCATTTGAAAAGCACATACAAAGCAGAATTTTTTAAATATATGGACCTTGGCCTACCTGCCTCTGAATCATCATTTAAATTGCAAATTCTTGGGCCCCAACCCAAGTCTGAGGAACCAAAATCTGAGAGTGTCGTCCAGGAACTTTCCGACAGTACCCTGGTGAAGTTTGAGAGCTATTAACATAAAATAAGACAGACTGCACAAAGAAACCTGTCTGGTTAATTTACAGGCATGCCGTGTATATATGTGAGCATGCAGGTCAGTTTTCTTAATCTTTCAAAAGTCCAAAGACTGGGGTGGGGATTTATAATCAGTAAGAACTTGCTCATGACCCAGTGAGGCAGGAAAGATTGTACAAAGCTCCAAAGATGTTATTTTCTCTTTTCATCATTCCTGCCTTTCAAAGAAGAATCTTTGAATTTGCCTTTTGCCAGAAGAGAGACGACTTCGCCCCCAAAGAACAAATGGTTGGCTGCTGCATCATTTAGGAGTGGAGATGGTCTTTTCCTCGCAAACTCAGCCTCAAGAATCAGTTCTATTGCAGCATCTATCATAGGTGCCCATACAAAGTAACACGTGTACCGAGGATACCTTTTGAATTGAATTTTCCTTTTAACACATACAGACAATATGTATGTGTTTTTTCCCTACATACAATTTCTTTACTTTTGCTTTGGAGTGAAAAAAAAAATCCTGAAAACTCCAAGTATTTAGGGGGGAAAAAAGACAACAAGAAGCAATTTAGGAAAGATTAAAAGCAATTGTTCTGTTACCCTTGGCAACAGAATCGAGATGCAGCCAATCAGCAAAGTTGATATATTGTTTTGACACACATGCACATATTTCTAACATAAATAGCAACAGAGACCTAATAACAGTAGGTTTGAAAGCTGGAAACTGATGTCATTTCAGATGTGTCAATCAAAGAGAACCTGTGAAAGTGTTTTTTTCGATCAAGCTGACATTAAGTATATGCTGTAATGGCTCCTTAAGTGATGGTAGACTTCTGTCAGGCCATCCAGGGGAGGCTCGATGTATAATTACACCTCTTGCTTCTTGGAAGGTGTCCTTTAGCACATCTTAAAAAAAAAAAAAAGAAAGAAACTTCAATGAAAAAAAATTGAGTTCTACAGTAAAACTTATCTGTTCACATTACCAAAAAAAAAAAAAAAGTGTGCTTATTAGAAGGAACAAAATTAGACTAGAATTAGCTTGTTTATCCCTAAAATAGATGCATTTCTTTAGTTCCTATGTCTGTTGAATTTATGATCAACTTGTGCCAGTAAATTCTGCTATTTAAATTTTTTAAAGTTTTTCAAAAATTAGCACTTGGATAGAATACTAGGAGAGAACAATAGTATTAGGCTGCACAGAGCAGTTGAAGTGGGATGGGAAGGGGGTTCCAGGACTGGTGACTTTAATACCCAGTACAGAAAGGGGTGGCTAGTGGGTCAGAATGCCTCCTTCCCCTGTAGCAGTGCTAGTGGCAGTGTTAGTAAAAATAAAATAAAATAAAAACAAAAGAAGAGGCATCATTTATTGAGTGCTTACTTGAGGTGTGCACTATGCCAAAATGCTTTACAGACATTATTACCTCACGTGAGCCTTGCAGTAACTATCGGAGGTAGGAATCCTGCCTTGTGCAGATGAGGAAACTTATTTAGCAAGCTCCTGCCACACGGCCGATACAGTAGTGGCAGAGCTGGGGCTTAAATCCAGGTCTAACTTGATCCAAAGGTTCTGCTGTCACCCCCAGCTAGTGTGCATTTGCCCAGCTCCCCGGTGAGGCCGATACCTCCTTTATGTCAGGGATCTCAGGATGCCACTTACACACTTCAAAACTGAATGTGAAACTGGCTTTGACCCCAACAGATGATTAACCCTAATCAAATGATGTAACTCCTTTGAGCCTTCTTTCCCTGACGGGTGTATAGAGTCCAGTGTCTACCTCCCAGAGAACTGTGGGAGTCATGGAGAGAATGTCTGATAAAGCTCTCGTGCTTGCTAAGGGCTCGCAGTAAAAACGAATTTCCTTGCCTTTCTTTTTAAATATATGTGCAAAGTACAAGATGGTGCAATACACATTGTAGATGCTCTGTTAATTTTCCGAATAGACAACCAAGAAAAGTAACTTTCAAAGACCAAATTATTGAGATTTTTACTATCTAGCTAGTCATTTTAATAAAGAGACAATTATAGGTCCAAGTTCAACAGGTCCTTGTTGCCCAATAAAATCACTTCGGGGAACTACTGAATCCTGGCCTTCAAGATATTCTGCTTCGCTCAATTCAGGGAAGTGACTGGGTCTCTGTATATATTTTACCTTTTTAAAAAAGTAAGGTGAAATTCACATACCATAAAATTAACCATTCAAATGAGCAATGCAGTGCACTTGGTATATTAACAATGTTGTGTAGCCATCGCCTCCATCCAGTTCCAAAACGTTGCCTCACCCCCGAAGAAAACCCCATTCCCATTGAGAGCTGCTTCCCATCCTCTTCCTCTCCCTGGTCCCTGGGAACTATCAGTGTGTGTTTTGTTTCTATGGACTTAGCTATTGTGTATAAATAGAATCATACAATATATGACCTTTTGTGTCTGGCTACTTTTGCTTAACATAAAGTTTTTGAGGTTTACCTATGTTGTAGCATGTATTAGTTCTTCATTCCTTTTTATGGGTAAATAATATTCCTTTGTATGCATATCCATTCATCTGTTAATTTTCCACCATTTTGATATTGTGAATAGTACTTTTATGAACATGTATGTACATGCATTTGTTTGAATGCCTGTCTTTAATTCTTTTGCTTATATACCTAAGAGTGGAACTACTGAATCATGTCATAATTCTATGCCTAACTTTTTGAGGAACCTGAGAACCGTTATCCACAGCCTCGAGCCATTTTGCAATTTACCAGCAATATATCAGGGTTCCAATATCTCCACTGCTTTACCAACGCTTGTTATTTTCCTTTTTTTTTTTTTAGATTTTATTTTTATTTATTTTTAGAGAAAGGGGAAGGGAAGGAGAAAGAGAGGGAGAGAAACAGCAATGTATGGTTGCCTCTCACATGGCCGTCATGGGGACCTGGCCCTGTTATTTTCCTTTTAAAAAAATTACAAATATTCTATGAGTATAAAGTTGTACAGTGATACTTCACCATGGTTTTCGTTTTCATTTCCCTAATGACTAATGAACTTCTAGTCATATACTTATTAGTCATTTATATATCTTTTTTGGAGAAATGTCTATTTAAGTGTTTTATAAAGTACCTATGCATTTTTTTAAGATGTCTCCCCTCTTCTGAAGGTGATTCTAATGTACAAAGGTCAAGAAAAATCACTGATGTAAGGGAAAGGAAAGAGCAAAAGGAAAGAGATGTCAGCTACTTATTGTTCTTATCATTTGCATGTGGATAAGGAAGTCTCATGTGTAACGCTATCGGTGAGATGGACTTTCACAAACTGCTACTGCACCTGAAGAATTCAAACAAAAAGTACAAAATTTTGTAAATGTGAGCAGTATATGTTTCTTGACTTCAAGATGGCATTAAAGGACAATTTTAAGAGGCTTAATCTCATGTTTAATATTTTAAGAAATCTTACATGTATAAAATACCTGTTCTAGGAAGACCAAAAGGTTTAACGACCTTGCTAAATTTTATAATTAGGGTGCAGACTTTTCACTTTCCAGAAATTGTGGAAAAATAATTGATCCAACTGCCATAGTTGGCGGTTGAATTAAGGGAGAAAAATACAGGTTATTTGTACCCCTTGCCACCTGTGTGTTCCTTCCCTCCCCCTTCACCTCCTCCCTTCTCTTTCGCTCTTTCTTCTGTAAACCATAAAGTGTGGAAAATAATACAAAGGTTTATCTGATTCTTATGCTCTATTAAGATGCCCATGTGGTCATTGTTGTTGGGTTATTTTAGTGCTGAATTTTTGGAATGCCTGTCCTGAAATTTCCATGTCAGAGAAATGAAAAAGAAAGAAACCTGTCAAACAGGTAGCAGATGTCTAGATATCTATTGTTCATTTTCCAACATAGAAAAGTACTTACAGTGTAGGGAATGACACGTCCTTAAATGAAGACTTTCATCAGAGTTTCGACCTTCCTGATCAGTCCCTTTGTTGTCAGGAAGTGCTGCAGGTTGGGTTCTGGCTCTCCCAGAGGCCAACTCTGAGTCACACCTGGGAAAGGACAGGGCAGAGAGGCAGTGTGAGTGAGGGGACCCATCAGACTGTGCTGTAGGCCTGACAAGGTCTCTGTCAACCCAATAGGAAGCTCCGGAGCAGAGATTTCTCGTTAGAGGAGCCCTACATTGGCCTGGGCCCCACTGGTTGAGGCCCTCGTGTTGCTGTCTTGCTCAGTTGTTGTCCAAGTGACCCTGGAGTAAAATAAGACCTTGGTTCCGACATTGCGGCTTGTCCCCAAGGACTCCATAGCTGAAGGCTGTCAGCTCCCCACACTGCCCACAGCATTTTCTCGAAGGGGGGTTAGTGGTGCAACTCTGTGTTTACCCCAGAAAGCTATCTGTTTACTTGTCATAGCTCACAGCAATGTTTACAGTTAAAAAGCAAGAAAATGCATATTGGCTATTTCCTTACCTCTAATATGGCATATTTTATACTAAATGTGCTAAAAGTCTCTCAAAACAACACCACCTTCACTACCATGAAATTTAGTTCAGTATTTAATGAACGTCTTTTGGACTTATTCTTTTCAGAGCTAATTCCAATATCGAAGCACTGTCAGAATGCAGTGTCATCTGACACGTCTGGAGAAAAAGCAGCTTAGCCTAAAGTAGCTGTCCCTTAGTAGATGATCAGTAAAAATTTGTTAAAATGAATGAATGAATTCAACTACATAAAGAGTTATAGCAAGGTTCTTTTGAATATCACTTCAGTGCCATGGTGTAAAGAATGGTAGCAGAATTATAAATATCAGGGTGCCAGAGCCAAGTCCAGTTTTGAGTTTCTTAAAAGCTTTAAACTATGTTTTGAGACCTTTGCTCTCGTGCAAATATTTGGACCATGGCAAAAAAAATAAAAATAAAAATGTATTTTGCAGGAGAATTTAATTGTAGAACCCCTGTGTGTTTTAAGGAAAATTCAACGCATTTGTTCTGTTATTTAATTTACACTTAACCATTGGACAGTTGTTTTATAAGAGCCTGTTGTGTCTTTGGTATTTTTTATGCATATTTTTTTCTTGGAAATAGGAAACCATGGTTAAAACAAAACTAAAGAAACCAGCCTGAAGATCTGGGCTGAGAATGGAATGCACAATTCTGTGCATTCTCATTGGGGCTCTCTAGTGGGCATGCTGATATATCCTTTGTTTAGCCTCCATCCTACCCCATCCCCATGGTTGTGGGTTTCTGTTAGATCGTGTAGAAATTCTGTGTGCTGCTGTGGTGTCTCTTTCCTCACTCTGTTTAGTGGGACAGCTCTGCTGTCACGAGAGCTTCCTATGGCCTCATGCTCTGTTGTAGGAGGAGAGGGTCCTTCCCCAGCTCACACAGTGAGGCTGAGGTTGTTTGGCAGTCAGTGGCTGTGTGAAAACTGCAGGGGTCCGAAGAACAGCCCTATTCTTAAGGACTTGAAAAGAACAAGACATGCAGTGTTGGTCCCTGAGTTAATGCTTGGCCAAGAAGCCTCCTCTGTGGGGCAGCCACTTCTTTCAGGGATGTACTGGGGCAGGAGGAAAGTCATGGGTGTGCCTTTTAAAAAAATTTTTATTGATTTTAGAGAGAAAGTTGAAGGAAGAGAGGGAAAGAGAGAGACAGATCAATTGGTTGTTCCACATGTTTAGGCACTCATTAGTTGATTCTTGTATGTGCCCTGACAGGGAATTGAACCTGAAATCTTTGGGTAGTGCGGATGAAGCTGTAACCAATGGAACTTCATGCCCAAGGCTGGATGTGCCTCTCTAAAAATTATTAAACTTAGTTAAACTTAGTTAAATATGTGGGAAGAGGGGGAGAGAAATTAAGTGAAATTTCCAGATCTTTATCAAAAGATATCTGAACAGCACCACAGATCTTGACCTGGTCATGGTGAGCTGTCTTCACCAACATAAAAGGGACTGGGACAAGCAGTATAACAATGGTCACAGCAGTCCAAGTGCCCATCAGTAGATGAGTGGGTAAAACAACTGTGGGGCATTTTCATGATGGAACATTACTCAGCCATAAAAAAGGAAGAAAAATTTACCCCTTGTGACAGCATGGATGGATCTGGAGAACATTGTGCTGAATGAAATAAGCCAGTTGGAGAAAGACAAATATTGTATTATTTCATTCATTATGTGTAATCTAATGAAGGAAATCAACTAACAAGCAAAATAGAGACAGACTCAGAAAGCAGGTTGACAGCTATTGGGAGTGGTTAGGGGCTGCTGGGATGGAGTAAAAAGGAAAAAGAACTCATGGTCATGGACAACAGTGCAGTGATTGGAGGGGGAGGAGGTTTAAGGGGAATAAATGGTAATGGAAAAAAAGAGGCCTCCTTACAATAAAAAAATTCTTTTAAATGTTCACAATTGAACTTAACATAAAAATGAGCAGTTGGCTAGGCATTGTGTTAAACTCACAATTTTCCCACGAGTGCTGTGGCTTCCAAACCCTCATTTAACCAAACCTGTGACGTGGGGCTGCAGCTAGTTCTCCTGTCTTAAGGAAATGGTTCTTCATTGCTCTGCTTCACTTGCATTTTGAAGAAATTTTGAACAGTGCCTTTACTTGGCTTGGAATGCTACCTGAGACTCCTTTTCTCTTCAGCTGACACAGTTTTGTAATGAGCTGGAATATTGGGGTCAGACCAGTGTAATTATGGGGAGACGGCAATGGTTTCCCACTGGAAATGGCCCAGCCTGCCTGATCATTTGTTCCTTTGCACCCGCGTGGTCCAAAAGCTAGGACCGGGGAGTGCTTGCTGGTGTGAACAGAGCTGTTTACCTGCAACAATTGCAAAGTGAAAACCATGAAAATAATTTGAGGATTCAGTGCAACACAGCTTACCTGGCATTTAGAATTAAAGGCTGATAATATGGGTCATCACTTGTATTGTTTATTTCTTTAAAATTTTTCTACTAGACTTTCTATTCTGAAATTATCAAGAGAGGTATGCAAGGAGTTAAGCGGGCAAATGCTTCCACCGGCCATGATGAGTTTTCTTCTGCGTTTCAGGAATGATGAGACTAGAGGTGGAAGTCCTCAGCCTCCATCCCGCCAGCCAGGAAAGATGTACACTGTGTGCAGCAGGGATGGAAAGAGCTTCAAATTCACATCATTCTGGTGCCAGTTGAAAAGCTGATGGCAGCAGGGGGTGAAGCAGGAGGGGGCGCCTTATATACTTAGCGGAGTGAGCCCTGGGAGTCAGACCACAGTCCTTGCCTTCCTCTGCATTCGGCGCTGCCTTCTACAATGAAGAGAATGAGCACAATGGGGCCTATTAGAGAGAGGAGCAGAGCTACAGAATCAAACATGCACGTTCTTTTAATCATTAATAGGCATTCCATGCATTGCTCTGCCTTCTAGAAGTAACTGGAAATACCAGTGAATGTCTGGTTGGGTGGCACTGAAGCCTTTCTGAAGAATCTCTAAAGATTTGACTTTTTGTTGTTGAGATAACCTTGTAAAAACCAATTGGAAATACACGTGCATAGGAAACACAAATGTCCTTCATATGTTTTTTAGAATGAGTAAACCATCATTCTGGGTTTCTGTTTAACACTATTTTTAAAGCTGAAACTTGGGTCAGGAGTATATTCCCTTGTATTTTATTCAACAGATGTTTATATAATTGGGGGTAAGGAGATCAAATTTACTAGTCAGTGAATCTTTACTTTGAGTACTTTATATGTAAACAGTGAGCAGGGTAAATACAGAAGAGCTTAAGCTGGTGATGTCATTGTGCTAATGTGATCGCCAGAAAGGTGGGCCAGTGCCAGGAAAGTGCAGCTTCACATCTGTACCTCAGAGCCGTGGGGTCCCTGGACTATGCACACGCACCAAGTATTGCCTGCATAGTGAATGTTATAGCTTAACTACTGTTTGGGGGGATACGTTGTTTAGTAAAAAAAAGAATTTGCATATTGGAAATGCTGGAATCATTGGTATTTTTTAATTGTATTTTATTGGTTATGCTATTATAGTTGCTCCAATTTTTCCCACTTTGCCCCCCTCCACCCAGCACCCACCACTCCCTCAGGCAATCCCCACACCATTGTTCATGCCCATGGGCCATGTGTATAAGTTCTTTTGCTGCTCCATTTCCTATGCTGTACTTGACATCCCCATGCCTATTCTGTAACTACGTACTTGTACTTCTTAATCCCCTCACCTCTTCACCCATTCTCTTCCTCCCCTCTCCCATCTGGCAACCATCAAAAAACTCTCTGTATCCACAATTCTGTCTCTGTTCTTCTTGTTGGCTTAGTTTGTTTTTTGGATTTAATTGTTGATAGATATGTATTTATTGCCATTTTATTGTTCAGAGTTTTGATCTTCTTTTTTTAAATTGCATCCCTTTAACATTTC